>ML865957.1:9651-21765 GCA_009831015.1 Picea engelmannii | reverse complement strand
GGATTGACTTGATTGTAATTGGAGATGAAAGTATATCCATGTAGGTATATCCAATAGAAATGAGTTTTTCAAACATACATAATTGATGGGTCAAATAAACCAATGAACAACAATGGAAACAAAACTTTAGCATTGTAATTTAGGATAGGTAGTTAGTATTTAGGGCATAACTTTCTCGCACAATATTGAAATGAAGTGATTCCAGTTGGTTTGTAAACCATATTCATAGGATAATATACCATAGAAACATGTTTTAAATATCTATCCATTTGAGCTACCAAATATTGATTGTCCCAACTCTGTTCGCAATGAGGTTAGTGACCCCAAATGCCACGATAGTTTGGTCAACAATATATTTATTCCAAATGGTGATATGGGTTTGTATGAATTATTATGGGTGTATATTTTTCAATGTAATGAATCCACATACCAAAAATTGTAAATACCTAGTTCCTAAATTTTTCAATATGATCTTTAGAAAATGCAAAAATACTTAAAACAAGAATAAAATCAACCATCTAGTTCAAAATGTGGCACGATGGTAATGATATCTTGGAATAACCATTGTGGGAACTCAAGAGAGTCCACAAAGTGTCCCATTATCTATGAAATTGATATAATGAGATCCTGACATAACCATCTTGGGAACTCTAGAGAATCCACGAAGTGTCTCATTATTCGTGAAATAGATTCCACATTTTTTTCATGAAATTTTGATTCTTGTATGATGAAAGATTGAACATTTGATTAAGGAATATAATGATCATCAAGTCATTGAGTAGTGTGAATTTGTTATTATGCCTAATATCAAATAGAATAGGTATGGGGCATAGCTCAGGGGTGAACTAAGACGAGAATAAAATGAAACTAAGAAATCAATCAACCCATGATGCTACATATTATGGATGGAAATAATGGAGATTCACCACATACCCGTTAATCGGTTTAGATGCAAGCTTGAAGACTTATTCATCCCTTTTTCTCCAAGGGGGTCAATTAGTAAAAATGTTCAAAACATATTAGTTCATGGAATTACAAAAGTTGCCTCTATTTTTATAATTTAACACATATTATTATTTATATAGTCCTCAAGTGATATATTTATTTGTGATTATTAATAGTTCATTGTTGAAAATTTACCATTTTGTCACAAACGCTTATCAATAATTTAAATTTTAAATTCTCATATAATTTTAAATTTCCTACCCCAAGTGTTATCACTGAAATTTCGTTTGCAACATTTCATGCAAATGGTTACAGAAATACAACAATGCCAACAACAATTAGTTCACTTGCAACCCTGCAATGCATTCCAAAGGAAAAAACTATACAATTGGGTAAAATATTGACATGTTCAAATTCATCAAAAGAAGCACATGCATAATACACAGTGTGTGTGGGCCAACAAAGCCCTCAGAGCACACAATGCACCAAGTGTGCGACTGTGTACGAGAAAATCTGCGCACTTCTATGAACGACGCATTTATGTATCTTGTCGGTCCCCCAACCACTTATGGACCATCTCCCAACCTGATTTGACCTTCATATCTGAGAGAAATCCGAATGGGGGGATGGTCAAGGACTAGAGGGTGCCCTAATAGGCTACTTGTTGACACCAAGAACCAATTACATTTTTCCTCAAATAATTTCTATAAATAAGAGCCATGGGTGCACTAAGAAACCAAGATATTCATAGTATTGTTATGTTGCCTCAATTCTCCCTTGAGAATCCTCTTTTCTCTTTGGAGCCTTTAAGAATCATTGCAATAGGCCATTCCACTCACCTCTTGAGGGAATAGGCATTGATTTTCTTCACCATTTTCCATTTTTCTTCCATTGTAAGAAGAGCTCTCCATTAGGGAACTCAATATCCCTCCCAAGGAGGAAGAGGGGACTCATAAGTCCTCATTTTTCTCTACGGTTTTTTGACTACTAATATATAGTTATCCATTGGTAGCATTATCTTGGTCATTGGTTGATGTTTTTATGGTTCTAAGTTTCTCATGCATTCTAACTTTTATTTTTTAGTTGTTTTAGTTTATTTATTTGTTTATTACATGTGTTTGACTTGTTTAACCCACTCACAAACATTTGTCTTGTCTAGCAGGATCATATAGGCATGCAAGTTTTATTGTTCTACTCACCCAAGTGACAAAACCAACACAACACCAAGTATTTACCATTATACCAAAATATATATGGAGAAAATTAAATATCCCATGTATTCACTTACATGGTATTTGCCAAAATATTAAGGTGACTCCTTGTAAATGAATATATGGGGTATTGACACTTAAAATGTAATGATTAGTATCACATATACCACCAAGGTTAACAAAAATCTTATGATATTTATATTCCATATTATGTTTCAAATTAGAGCCAATGACTTTAGTGAGCTTCTTAGAGCATCTAAATTTTCCATCTTTCATTTAGACTCAACAAACCATCATTTTCTTCCTTCATTTAATTTACATAGAAATCATCACAACTTCATCATTATTGTTTGAGGATCATAAGTATCAACAACATCATTGGCATTAGAAATAAAAACCTTATCATAATATCTTGCCATGGTTTCTGTAACAACCCTCCGTTACACCTAAGCAAAGAGAAGCACAAAAGGTAGTTTTTTTTTTTAAAGCATTAAGAATTTGCATCAACACATAATTCAACAGTGCATAATCAACGACATCATAATTAAAGGAATTACAAGCACTCTTTGTCATAATAAAATAACGCCACAAACAACGCATCAAAATATTTAGTAACGTCATATCATCAACACATCATCATAATTGAATAATGACACAAAATCGAAAGAATCATGAATGGCGACGCAAGATCAACTCATCACGATGAACTGGAATCATCAATACTTGCAATCCCTCAACTCATCACATAAATATAATCATTAGATAACATAAGGATAACATGAGATAACATAACGATAACATAAGGATCATAAATATAACATAAGAAGGGCATAAAGATACTACCTGCCCAACCTACCCTGCAAGGTTAGGACCTCCAGGACACATAAGCAATGCTCAAGCCCAGGATCCAGTTGATTTTGACCATTTAAGGTCTTAGGGATGGCGACTGTTTTGAGGAATAAGGAGGTGTCTACATCTCACTAACAATCAAGTCCACATCAACTAGATTAATCATTCAATCCTAATCATTAATTAATCATACGCAAGGGTAATCATCATATTTACTAATCATACATCAACATTTAAATAAGGGAGCTCGTAATATCAGTTTCTAACAATCATTCATCAACATTAAATATTATTTTTGCACGGGAGTAAACAAAAGAGTAAACATGTATGCGTCAACATTAGTCCATAGAGCCACGCAATCTAACCACTTAACCATTAGCCTAAATGCAATCATTCGTCACATTAAATTTCATTCACGCAAGAAGTCTAATATCTAAACAATCATTCATCACATCATATTTTCATTGCACGCAAGAAGTCTAATATCTAATACCATCATTTATTAAATTAAATTCCATTTGCGCAAGAAGTCTAATATCTAAACATTCATACATTACATTATATTTTCAGTGCATGCAAGAAGTCTAATATATACAACAATCATTCATTACATTAAGTTTTCATTGCGTGCAACAAAGTCTATCTACTCAATCGATCACTCATCAATTTAGTGGATGCAAGAATAAATTATTAACACATCTCATCATACATCAGCATTATACATGGCGCACGATGGTCTAATTATTAAGTGGTCACCCCTTGAAATTAATCGAGGTGCGCAAGTAAATGTAATTACTTAATTTATCATGCTTCAACATTATATAAAGTGCCAAGAGACAAATATACTTAGGTTCCTTGATTTTATTCATGAGGACCTAATCCTTTTTAAACGACAGGTGAGACATATTAAAATATTGGGCATATATATCAGATATCAATTATTTAATAAAACATTTAATAAAACAAAAATATATAATAAATTGTACATATCAGATATCAATTATGCCCATTAACAAAATCTAAAAAGATAGCATAAATGAGATGAGTTTTCTAGCTAAATAAAGGAGGGTTCCCATACACACACAGTGTGCCTTAATTGCAAAATAGTTGAGTAATAAAAAGGGAAACCAATGAATGAATCTACTAGCAATTTCCTGGCAAGACAATGAGGAAAACTCATTAAATACGATGAGTAAAAGGGTGGAAATTGCAGAGAAAAGGATAAGTGAAAACATCGTGTGTTAAGTGGAAAATTGTTGAGTAATAAGACCAATCGCTGAGAAAAATAGGGATTGAAATTGTTGATGTAAAAAGGGATCAATCGTTGGGCGAGAAGAATAAATGATTGAGTAATAAAAGGAAAAATTGTAGAGATTGAATATGTATTTTTGTTGGGTGATAAATCCTTCAAAATGCAGAGCATGCATGGTAAAAGCACATGCTAGTTTCCCCCACAAGTTGGGCACTATTTACACTTAAAAACATATAGGTATTGATGGTAAAAAATCTTGCTACTTTCCCCCATAGTTTGAGCACATTTTGCACCAAAAACGCAGAGGTAAGGAGGGTAAAAACTCTTGTTGGTTTCCCCCGCACAGTCTGAGCACGTTTTACACCAAAAATACAGAGGTAAGGAGGGTAAAAACTCTTTCTAGTTTTCCCCACAGTATGAGCACGTTTTACACCAAAAACACAGAGGTAAGGAGGGTAAAAACTCTTGCTAGTTTCCCCCATAGTATGAGCATGTTTTACACCAAAAAAGCAGAGGTAAAGAGGGTAAAAACTCTTGCTATTTTCCCCCACATTCTGATCACGTTTTACACCAAAAAAAATGCATAGATAAAGATGCATTTCCATGGAAAAGGAAAGAAGGCACAGAGCTCACAACTCCCAACAAAATCGCAGAGGTTAAGATACCAAGGTGCTGGGAAAAAGGAATGAAGGTGTAGAGCTTAAATTGCATGCAACATGATACATTTGTTTTCCTAACCAAAATTCCTAAAGGAAAGTGCAAAACAAGTAATAGCAACATTAAATAAAGATTCACCAAAGAACCTATTCCCTAGGTTTTCCCAAGTAATTTTTTCATCTCAAGGGTTGCATCTAATGCTAGTGTCAATGGTTTTGAAACAAGAAAACCTTGCCGAAATACAAAAAGAATAAAAATATAAACAATCCCTATAAAATGGGAGGTAAAAAACCAACATACAAATAATAATTATTTGAACCCTACATCCATTAAAACTTAATACAATGCAAACTCACTGAAAATACCATAACCGGTGAGATGGGATTGATGACGATCCTTGGCATCCAGTGTTCCCTTACTTCGTTTGCTTTCTAACCATTGAGACTTCACTGATACCTCCCAACCAACATGATGTGTACTCTTCTTCCCCCTTAGCCCCTCGATCCGCAAAGTGGCCACACACAACCACAACCAGAATACTCTAGCTCCCAGCTCGTCTCGCAAGGTAGAGCTACCACTCTCTTTCTTGAGTTGGGTATCCCAAATCTCACAAGTAAAACCTATCATAATTTCTACAGCATAACCTTACTCCTACCAATCATGATCCATTAATCCTCCACTCAGCCATTTCTTTTATAGAATTTTTCTTAGTGACCACTTTCCATTTGCACATTTAATTTGTTTTTTTTAAATTAATTAGGAATTACTCCCCCCATACACTTGTCATCCATTCCCTTAGTTGCACCAATAAATCCACAATTTAATTAAATTAAATGTCAATTTCCCTCACCCACCCTAAAAGCCCTCCTAAAATAACTCCTAGTTGTCCCTTTATTCCCTCTATTTCCCTTTTAATGATTGACGCCTTTCTAAAACTTAGTTGTGTTTAATTTAGGAAATTTCTTTAGTTAGACTAGACTAGATACCTTTCTATGCTTACACATTTATGCTTTATTCCTTTCTCAACTAAAATTCTAATTTAGTATTTACTTGCACAATTGTATTAATCATTCCTTAGGATTTATTTTTATTTTCATTTATTCTTAATTTGATTTATTGCATCCCCTTATCATTTAATTTAAAATTTAATTTTTAGTCTTCTCACTCACTTAGACTTAGGCTTAGTTGAATCTTTATTTGCAAACGCCTAGACCCTTATGGATTATTCTTAATAAATTCATTATTTATTTAATTAATTACTTTGGCAAGTGATCAAGATTTTATAAGGTTTAACATTTTCTCAAGTTTTATAGGCCACCTAGATTCATTGACTCATTTTTTTTAAACACCACGATGTGCCCTTCAAGACGCACTCTGTGCTCCAAGCGTGCCACTCACATTGATTAATTTTTTAATTACACGACGTTCCCTTCAAGACGCACTACGTGCTCCAAGGGTGCCACTTGCCTTTGATTGGTTTTGGTAGTTGTCCAACCCTCAGAGTCAATACTCCATTCAAGCGACATTGTGAGAGACTAAGGGCCTCTAAGGAATAAGGACCTTGCCTTATTGTGTGCCCCTTAGAATCTTCATGAGAGACTGTCTCTATCTGCCCTCACGACATTGTAGATCTCTTGAAATAGGTAATCGTTAACCTACAATTTGAGCCACGATGGGAGTGCTAGTAGGCTATGGAATGACTACTGCCACACCTCTCCCTATATATCTAGTTGTTGTGCATGGCCCCTTTACTCCTTATGTGAGTTTTATTAGCAAGAAATTGTCATCTTGCATCCATCAAAGAAACATTGTCAATGATCCATAAAAAACATCATAATATACCCAATCATATGTCACATATGCATAAATAAAAATACCCAACCAATATAGTCCAGCTCCCTGACTCGATCAAGAGTCCAAGGAGGTCCATTGATGCCAGTGGAATCCTCAATCTGTGAATTTTACTTCACACCCGGGGGAAAATCGTCAATATCATATGTCAATACAAAGATATCAAATAGCATAATATCATAATCCATCAACATCATCACAAGAATCCATAAGCGAACAAACATACATATACTTAAACTGGATCACTTGCACGCAAGTGTCCTAAAAGAATAAGTCAATAACATGTGCTCGCAAGAGCAGGATGTTACATACACCCCCTCTTGTTTTAAACTTCATCTTTAATTTTCACAGTATATAAATGTAGTAAATAAAGCATCTGACAAGATCTAAATTTCTAATTATAAAAGAAAAATGGAAATTGTTGGCGCATATCATATGCATCCTCCCAAGTAGCCGATTGTGGACTATAATTGTCCCACTGGACCTTGACTTGATCGATTGTTTGACATCATAGTTGTCGAATGTGATGGTCTAGAATGAGGATTGGCTCCATCGTGAGTGCACCCTCGTCTGAAACCTACAAAGAAATCATGTCAAACACATGTGTAGGATCACTAACATAATTTCTCAAAACAAATACATGAAAAAAATCATGCATACGCCTCAAAGAATCAGGCAAGGCTAGTCAATAGGCCACGGGACCTTTCATTTCCACAACTTCAAAAGGTCCCACAAACCTAGGAGAGATTTTAGCACCCTTTCCAAACTTGATCGAAATCTTGTGCGGTTTCACCCACAAGAAGACTCGATCACCAACTTCATAACTATGGTCAATGCGATGCACATTATCATAACTATTCTTCTGATGTTGTGCTTATTTAATCATTTGTCTTATCGTTTGCATTTTTTCTTCCATTTCTTGGATCGCTTTTGGTCATACTAGGACCCTATCCTCAAGTCGATCCCAGCTCAAAGGCATCTGACATGGTCGCTCGTAAAGAAACTTGAATGGTCCCATCTTAATGGTTCTTTGATAGCTATTGTTGTATGCAAACTCTATCACTGGCAAGAACTCTTCCCAACGCTTATATTGGTCCATCACATACATGCGCAACATATCTTCCAAGATTTGTTTTGTTCTTTATTTATGCCTATTGTCTCTGGGTGATACACGGTACTAAAGTTAAGTTGGGTTCCCAAGGCCTCTTGGAAACTAGTACAAAATCATCGTGTAAACATCGATCCTCGATCCAATATGATCCTTTTAGGAATGTCATGCAATCTCACAATCTCTATGATAAAAACTCTATCTATGTCTAGCGCCTGATATGTCGTACGCACATGAATAAAATGTGCACTCTTCGTCAGATTGTCTACTACCACGAAAACCGAGTTGTGCCTCCTTGCTGTCAGCGACAATCCAACAATAAAGTCCATCAAAATGACCTCCCATTTTGATTCCAGAATAGTGTGTGGCTATAGTAATCCTTCCAGATGTCTATGTTCAACTTTCACTTGCTGAAATTCTAGACATCTCACTACGTAGTTGACTATGTCTGCCTTCATCCCTTTCTAGAAGAATAAGGGCTCAAGGTCTGCCCTCATCTTCGTGACTCCTGGATGAGCCATGTACAGTGTTCTATGAGCTTCGTTTAAGATCAAACTTCTCAACTCGTCGTTATGTGGTACGTAAATCTTGTTATTATACCTCATCAATCCGTTGTTGTCCAAATTATATCCTTCAAACCTAGGTACCAACATGGTGTCTCATCTGATATTTTTCGTAACCCTTTATACCAGTCATCGTCGCGCTACATAGTTATAATTGTTTCTCGAAGATTCCTCTAAAGAGGTATCACCAAAAATATGCATGGTCTCCGACTCAATTCATCTGCCACTCTGTTCACTATTCCTTTTATGTAGGTAATCTCAAAATCATACTAGCTAAGAAGTTTTGACCAACTCCTTTGTCGTGTGTTCAAGTCACTTTTCATAAAAATGTGCTACAGACCACAATGGTATGTTTTAGTTCAAATTTTTTCCCAATCAGGTAGTGTCTCCACACTCTCAGGACATACACAATGGCCAACAACTCCAAATAATGTGTCGTGCAGTTCTCCTCATGCTTTCTTAATTTCCTAGAGAAGTAAGCGATCACTCGATCGTCTTGCATCAAGAATCCACCTAAGCCTTCCTTGGACGCATCGGTGCATACCAAGAAGTCATCGTCCATGTCAGGGACCTTTAGTATTGGCGTTGTTGTCAACATATCCTTGAGCCCTCGAAATGATTCTATGCATTTCTCGGTCCAAACAAACTTCTTGTTTTTCTTCTGCAATTCCATGATCGTATTTTCTATCTTCGAAAAACCTTCGATGAACCATCAATAATATCTAGCTAAACCCATGAAGCTACGTACTTCTGGTACGTTTGTCAGTGCAGGCCATTCCATAATATCCTCTAACTTTATTGGATCCACAATGATGCCTTCCTCGGAGATAACATGCCCCAAATAATGAATCCTCGACTGATAAAAATAACATTTCGACAGTTTACTGTACAATTTGTTCTCTCGTAGACACTGTAGTACCAAGAAAAAATGTTCGTCATGTTCTTTCGTCGTCCAAGAATGTATCAATATTTTGTCAATGAATACTTGAAAAAACTTTTTCAAGTATTCGCGGAACACCCCATTCATCAAGCTCATGAATACCCTTGGGGAGTTTTTCATTACAAACGGTAAAATGGTAAACTCGTAATGCATGAACCTCATCTTGAATGCGGTCTTAGGAATGTTTTCCTCTTTGATCTGTAATTGGTGATATCCTGATCTCAAGTCAATCTTTCAAAACACTGTCATGCCTTTAATTTGGTCAAACAAATCATCTATTCTTGGCAATAGATATTAGTTCTTGATCATTGCCTTGTTCAATTGATGGTAGTCAATACAGAGTCTCCACGACCCATTCTTCTTCTGTACAAAAATAATAGGCGCACCCCAAGGTGACACACTTGGATGTATAAGTCCTAGGTCCAAAAACTCCTTTATTTTCATTTTAAACTCCTATAACTCAAGCATTGACATCCGATAAGGCGTTCTTGCTATCATTTCAGTTCCAGGTTTTAAGTCGATGGTAAATTCGATCTCTCTTTTGGGCCGCAAACCTGGTAAATCTTCTAGGAACACGTCCACAAAATCTCGTACTACTGGAAGGTTTTCTAATCCTTCTGCCATGCCCTTGTCTTTCAATGCTAAGATTTCATATATTTGTCATCCCTTGTGCATGCTCTTTCGTAGCTATAGGGAAGAAATGAACCTTAGGGAAACTCCCTAATTTCTTTCTACAATCACTCATCTATGTCCCTCATCGTCGTTCAAATTTAATTGTTTTGTCTTACAGTTGAGTATCGCATCATTCAATTCCAACCAGTCCATATCGATCACGACGTCATAAGATCCTAATATCATGATGTACAAGTTTTCCTTGATTACAAAATCTCCCAGGTTGAGGCTACAGTCCATAACCTTTCCTCCAACCTTCTTCTTGGCTCCCAAATCCATTTCCACATATCTTAACTCGTCCTATTCGACTTCCTTTACCTTAATTATTTTTATCACTACACCAAAAATAAAACTCTAGGTAGCACCTGGATCTATCAAAATACTAAAGGTCTGGTCAGTGATGGTACTTGATGTCTCAAGAATAGTAGACTATTTCTCGGACTGGCGGTTATTCACCACTGCATGAATCTAGTGGGCCTTACCCAAATCTCTTACTGTAGTGTGTTCGACTGACCCGACTGCTCTGGCCCTCTCAACTGGACAGTCACAGTGGTAATGTGGCTCTCCACATGTCCAACATCCAGTATACAGTCCAGTACTCTTGGTCCCCAAAGTATAAGTCGTTGATCCCCCAACCTGAAATCCTGGTTTGTTCTACTGAACATGCCTAAATTGATGCTACTACAAATGACGTTGTTGGTGGTGTTGTGGTCCTTTGTAGGGAGTCTTCCACTGAGGAATCGTTCACATGGTGTCGTGAATGTGGATCCTCTCGAAGTACCTCGATACCATGATGGATGTCTAGCTGGTGTTTGATGTTGCGACGCACCAAATGTCGGTTGTCTCATTGGTCTCGCAGTAGTGCTCCTCTAACCCTTGATGAACAACTCTTCCTCAACTATGAGGGAATTTCGAACTACATCGTGCAACATTTGAGGCATTAGGATCCTCACCTTCGCACAAATGATGGATTTAAGTAAAAACACAAACTTGTTTACCTTGAGCTTCTTGGTGTTCATATGTGGAGCATACCTAAGCAGCTCCATGAATTGGGCCTCGTACTCGGGAACCATACAAGCGTCCCGTCGTAAGGCGAGGAATTCATTGAGTTGGCACTCAATGAATTCCTCTGAAAAATACCTCTCCCAGAACTGATCCTTGAACAATTCCCATGACACATCTTCAATGACCATGTTCAGTTTTGGCAGCAACATCTTCCACCATAGAAGAGCACTCCTCTTTAGTTGAAATACCGCCATGTGAAATTTCATGTTGGAGGTGTAGTTGCAAAGTGCGAAGCACATTTCTATGTTCTTCAACCATGCCTTGATGGTTGTGTCATCCGTGGAACCCAAGAACTCGAGAAACTTGACCTTCTCGAGTTCTCTGTGAATTCTACTAGTATTGGTTGGGGCATGTTGTGGACCCTCAGGGGGTATAGGCGCTCTGGCCTAATCTCTATCTATACGGTTAATCAAGGCCTCTAATATCCTCTGAAAGGACCTAATCAACCCAACCACCTCCTCCACAAGAATATTCTCTTTTCTAATGACTTGTTCTTCTCCCTGGGGGTTAGACCCCTCTAGCATGGATGCTATTGGAGGTGTCGCGCCTCCTCCCATATCACCACGTCGTTTGCCTCCGTGGAATCCTCTAACCATGATTACCTGCAGGGACACGATTCAATTTAATTAGTGATAAATTATTAATCAAGTGTTTAATAAAGTGTAAGACATAATGATCCCAATTCACAGGGTTGAACCCACTCTGATACAATATGTAACAACCCTCTGTTACGACTAAGCAAAGCGAAGCACAAAAGGTATTTTTTTTTGTTTTTGTTTTTAAATCATTAGGAATTTTCATAAACACATAATTCAACAACACATAATCAACGACATCATAATTAAAGTAATTACAAGCATCTCATCGTCATAATCAGATAACGTCTCAATCGACGGATCAAAATATTTAGTAACATAATATAATCAACATGTCATCATAATTGAATAATGACATAAAATCAAAAGCATCATGAATAGCGACGCAAGATCAATTCATCATGA
>ML865954.1:0-14534 GCA_009831015.1 Picea engelmannii | reverse complement strand
GGACAAAGCTGGCTGAAGAGAAGAAAGATGGGCCCTCCAGGGCCATGCTCAAGTCGCTCCTGCTCTCGGTACTCCATGTCTAGGACCATGTGGGCCTCGAGACATGATCTCCTAGTTATCCCTAGATATCGGGGATAACAGGGTTTACTAATAATAAACTCACTTTTCCTAAGTTTTCACTTTATAATTCGAAAGTGACTTTACCAGTATCGTTTCCCTAGCTCATTTGTCTAATGGTTTACGGGAAACTGTGTAAACCACCACGGTATTCCGACTGCTAAGGAAAAACGGGACATTACAGAAAACCAGTGTTCCAGACCGAAGTACATTTGAAATCAAGCATTACATTATCTGTGATGAAGTCCAGAAAGGAGAAAGTGGTTCTCCAATACATATCTCCACAGATGAGCAGATAAGCAGACATTTTGGTAAAGCTTCTGTCAAAGATGAAAGAGTTTGCGTACTCAAGCTGGAGCTCGTGGAGATGACTTCCTTATTGAAAAAGGAAGAGATGACTCCCAGGTTGGGAGGGAGCACTGATGCATTATTGATTGATGGACAGTAATTTTTCAGTTCGAAAAATGGTCCAGGATGAGCAGTTTCTTTCCAGTTCGGAAAGTGGATTGAGATTTCTGACGGACAAACATTTTCCAGTTCGAAAAATGGTCCAGATTGTTGATGTACCATAGACAACGACTTCCCATTGTGGTTAATATGGGAATTGGTCTAGGGCAGTCTCTCTTCTTGAGGGTTACTCAAGAAGACTGGCCCGCCTCGCCAGACAACGATTTCCCATTGTGGTTAACATGGGGAATGGTCCGTTTTGGAGGTTGGTGCAGGACAATCATTTCCTTTAGAAATGGTCCGAACAGTCATTCCTTAGGGCAGATTCATTCTGTCCAGGTTGCACTTTGTTTAGTGCCGAAGTAATGGCCCAGGGTGGGGAATGGTCCAGGTTCAGCAATCGGGGAAAGACATTCCTTAGGGCAGACTCATTCTCTCCAGGTTGCACTTTGTTTAGTGCCGGAGGAATGGCCCAGGGTGGGGAATGGTCCAGGCTCAGAAATCAGGATTGTTATTCTTCTTTGCTTGAGAAGAATAGTCCATATAGCTCATCATTGATATTTTACCTTCTAAGGGCAGATACTCTTCCAGATCTCACAGATGTGAGTGGAAGAATGGCCCAAATGATTCAGTTTATATCATAACATTGTTTCTGTGCAGGTTGATATCAGATGATTGTTATGAAGACTGTATGTCTCTATACAGTAGATGTATACTACTGTGGTGGATGTGTTCCACTATTTGTGACTATACGTCTCTAATCAAGTACCTGTGTGCTACTTGGTGTGGTAGTGTACCACTGGATTGTAGTTGTGTACTACTATGGATAGACAGAGTTGTGTTCTATTCTAAGATATTGTTCTGATTTCCTTGAAGACTATTAGCAATGTTGAAAATGATTATCAGCTAGATGGATGATCAATGGACAGAGATTTCCCAGACGGAAAATGATTTAGGACATTTATTCTTCTAGGACATATGTCTAGATTAGAAGAATGGCTCTTGTGTCACTCTGTGGTGTGAGTGACTTATCCAGCATCATGTCTAATTACTCAGATGGAGTATGGTTTTGAGAGATGATGTAGCTGATGACACTGATGGTGATGATGGTGCTAATGATCTAGTCATGAGATAGTCTATGTTGATGCTACCGAGTAAATGGTATGTTTGTGCTCAAGACCATTACCTGTAATACCTCCCTAGCTAGGAGGGAGTGTTGATATTATGGTAGCTGCAGGAGGTATTTATCTCCACGTGTAAACCTGAAGAGAATAGAATATTCTGGGAAGCAAGAAGAAACCCTAATGAGTTGGCTAATAACCCTAGAAGACATGTCGGCTCAAGAGGATAATTTGTATTTGGTTATTAGCCTCCAAGAGAAGAAGTCGACCAGAAGAAATAATATATACTGAACAGATAGATACCCAGAATGAGAAGTCGGCCAAGGCAGTTAGCCAGAGTTAGTATAAATACAGGAGGCCAGTCTTCATTCTGGAAGGCAGTCTCAGAATTTCAGAGCAGCACTTGTGCGCACTGCAGTGCCCAGTTTTGTGCGCAGATTTGGAGAGCTGCCATTGCAGCTAGCAGATCACGTTTGGCTTGGACTATCTCTTGGTTAGGGTTTGGACTATCTGATCAGCTCTTGTTGATGTGCTATCCTTGAGGAAAGGAGCACTACCCTTTTGTTTGGCTATCTAGCCTAGGGTTTGCTTCTGGAGTGATTCTCTGTCAAGGTTAAGGTGCTCGAAGGGTGGCTTCGACCTATGGTTGGGTGACAATAGCGATATTGTCAATGGTAAAACAAGCACATCCATTATATTCTAACAGAGTCCTCACTTGTTTGGCTCAAGCACTCAATCCTAGGCTTCCTCATGTCTTGATTTTCTTGGATTTGCTTTGGCGTGAACAAGGTAAAGATGGAATCTACATAATTAGGTTTCTCATGAGTAGCCTTCAGGTGATCACGTTCAAAATGGGAGTCTTTGCACGATAAGGACTTAGGATCATCTTCTTTGCATGTAACATTTTGTAGATCCAAAGTGTTTGGACAAATTTGTTCTTTTGGAGCACGAGGTTTTATTGTCTGACTAGTATTTTGAGGAAGTCTCATAGAATGAGGCTTTTGGGCTTGTGATAGTGCCCTTTCCAACTCAATGATTTCTTTAGAGGTACCTAGATCCTCAGAGGGTTCATGTTCTTTTGAAAAAATTAAGGCATCTTTCATATTTGAGAACCCATTCTTCCAAGTACCAGTCCCTTTAGGGGGAATGGCTAACTTAATCTCATCGTTTACCTCTAGAATCTCTGGGAAATCATGTTCTTCTTCCTCAACATCTTCCTCATTGAACCATAGGACATCATCTTGGCCCTGAAGAAGATTGACCTAGGGAATGGGATCACACCATTTGAGATTTTATTCAATCCAGCAAGCACCATCTTATGCCTCCTTAAGGTTTGTCAGAAATCGGTTCTTGAGGAGGGATTGGAAGTTTCCTTCAAAAGAATTGAGGTACTGTCCAAGAATAACGCTCTTTGGTTGAAAATCGGAATCAATTCGACCAAGCAAGGTATTAAACCTATCATTAAATTCCCTAACAGTCTCGTTGTCTTGTTTGCAAATTTTGAGATATTGTGAGTAAAGGGAGGCCATATCTTCCATTACACCCCACCTTTGCAAGAAAACTTGTTCTAAATCTTCACAGGTTGTGAGGCTCTTGCTTGGGAGGTTAGTGCTCCATGTCCTAGCATCTCCAGTAAGTGAGGCAAGGAAAAGTTTCATGAATATGTCAAGATGTTCTTTCCCAGACTGATGGGAGTCGTAGCTTTCACAAAATTTGGTCCAATCTGTGTTTCCAGAAGTCCCAGCCTCTCCAGAAAACTTGGGTATCCATGAATCGACATCCTTAGGTAGATCATGTAAGCCCCCTTTGATATTAGCCAAGTCCAAAGGGTCGAAGAGTTCTTCGGGAGCCCATTTAGGAGTGGCCATGGGAATAATAGGAACTAAATGATAATAAGGTGTGTACCGATGTCCGCTACGGGTCGTCGTCAGTGGAGTCGCCAGACAATCTCCTTGAGATTATCAAAGGGATGAGGGGATCACCCTTAGTGGAGTCTCTAGGTAAGCTTTGTGAAATGAAGGCTTTCGATAAAGGCTTGCCAAAAAAGTGTCGTTCAAGGAAAATTGACTCGATGTTCCTTGGCAACGACACTAAAAATGTTATCACACAATCTATACTTGCCCAAAGCCTAAAGACAAGTAGGCCTAGATTGACGTAACACAGAGGTAGTTTTATCACTGTCACCCCAATAGGATACCTCTTTCTATTTAGGAGGAGAAGAAACTCACTCCAAGGGAGACGTTCCAAGACCTAGTTGGTTGATGAAGGGTAAAAAGACTAGATAAAAAACCACCATGTTGACCACCTATTCAACTAGGGGGTCAACTCCATGTACCGTGAAGATATGCACCATTAGGTGCTACCAAGTCAGAGACTCACTGGTTCTACAAGGCAGTTTTGGCCTTCAGCACTTCTTTTTGTAATGGAATTTTTGCTCCCCTGCGTGGGATAATAATGTAATGGGTCTGCATGGTTCATGGTTAGGTCAGTTGCCTTAGGACTTCATCATTAGAGGAGTCCCTTTGACTGAGTGTTTTTTTTCCTTAGGTTATTAATTTGGCCTAACCAGCCTTATTAATTTTCTTTGAGTTTTTCACTCCCACAAATAATTCCTCCAAAGTGGTGAAAGACATTCTAATGGTCTAGCCCTTTGGAAGCTAGTGTTTAGGGATATTGTAAATGACCATGCAAGACGTCTCCTAAAGTTTTGTGGAATTCCGTCGAGTCTAGATAGGTTTTTTTTAATTTATTAAAATTGCCTAAGTTGGGTAATTTTAATTAAATTTTGTCAAAAATGTAAAAAACTAGGTCCTTGGGCTTTTGATAGGGGTATTTGTGCTCAAAAGAAATGGAATGAGACCCCCTACACCCTTGGACTAAGTTTCAGCTCAATTGGACAAGTTTTGTTGGGTGTTTGTCCATGAGGAGTCTTAGTCAGTCCAAAACAACAATTTAATTGCTAGTATTGACATAGTTAAAATGTCAAATTTTGTAATTTTAAGTTAAGTGGTTGAAGAGAATGTGGGAAATGATGCCTAAACCTTAGACTAGCCTATCCTAACCCTTTTCTCACCCTCACATCCCCCTCTTACCTAGTCACTACCACTTCATGTCATCCCCCCTAGGGAAGTTGCGCCCCCCTCTTTGAGAAAACATTGGAAAATAAAAAGTTAAGAGAGGTGGGGCCCTCTCTCCCCTAGTGCGCCTCCCTTATGCCTCCACCTCACCCTTTGACTTGGCAAATGGGTGACAACTCATCCCAACTCATCAATCCAAAACCTTAAACCTACAGTTGCACCCCCCTCCTTGAGATGCTCACTCTTGCATCTGATTTGACACTTGTAAAGGATCCAGGAGGGGTAGCTTTGCCTTCCCAAGTATAAATAAAGGCCCTCTCTTCCTCATTTCTGATCTATTCTTAGTGTATTGTTACTATACCCAAATCTCTCCCACTCTTCTCTCTCTCCCATATTGCTCTCTCTCATTTCTCAAGCTTGTAGCAAGTATTTGCTCAAGCTTGCTTCTAATAAAAGAATCTTTGGAGGAAATCATTGGCATTGGTAGTCTTCTTGATGCTTGGTTTTGGATTGTTTTTGGATGTAACTTGTATTGTGGTGCTTGTTTGAGTTTTGCTTATAGATTTAGTGTAGGGTGTCCAAACAAAGTATTTTGCTTGGATAGATCTATTGTAGTATTGCCATAGATCTTATGTGTAGTAGCTTCCTAGTCTTAACAATTTTTTTTGTTAATGTTATTGGATCTACTCACCCCCTTTGCTTGTCTTGTAGCTTAGTCTCACATACTTGCAGGTTACTAAGGGTTGAGAAAGAATAACTTCAGATTTGGAAGTTATCTATTCACCCACTTTTATTCCTCTGATATTTTTTGTTCTGTTATTTTGATCTTCTTTCTAAGCATTTGGGTGGATTGGTAGTTTGAAATAGACCAAAATCGAGTATAGATACTGTTGTCTTTTATTTAAAATTTATGGTTCCTATTAACAAAAATTTCTTTGCAGGTTTTCAGTGTTTTCTGCAGTTTTTCCAGCAAGTTCTACTTGCTGGTTTTCGCAGGTTTTGGATAGAAAACGTGGAGGAACTGCCCATTTGGGACCCTTAAACGTTAACAAAAACCTCCCAAGTTGGGGTGCATATTTTCCCAACACTTCCTTCTCTTCCTCATTGTAAGCAAGCCCCCAAAGAGTAACCAAGGGCTTGCACTTCCCTTAAAAATAATTTTCTGTATTTTTTATTTGTTTACCTACACCTAGGAAAGTGCTTGGCTTTGCCAACCATCCTAAATTGTAAGGCTTTAATTTCTGCAATTAGTTTAGTTTCATTTATTTCAACCCACTTTGGCACAATAAAGGAAGGTTTACCTCCACCTTGTGCCATTGTTTGAGGTTTGTTTTAGTTTAATTTTATTTTCAAGTCTTTTCTTTATTTTGTTTGCCTACACCTGGAAGTGTGTTTGGCTTTGCCAACCCCCAAAATCGTAAGGCTAGATTAGTTTATGATTGCTTTCATTTTACCTGCTCAATAATGGTTTATTCTAAGTAATGAAGTAATCATATGCTAGTTTAGGCCCATGGAGGCATTGTGATTTATCTTGCTTATCTTGCTCATCATCGCTATCTATTTTTATTTTGGGGTATTTTGCATTCAAGCATATTTTCATTTATCTTTCCAAGTACCTTATTTTATTGCAAGTCATTTAAGTTTTAAGTACTTTAGATTAATGTTTTAAATCTCTTAAGTACTTTACTTCCATCCCTTGCAACCTTGTATGATTTGGTGGTTAGAGGCAAACACTTTATTTCTTTTGCAAGTTAACTTCCGTACTTTGTTTTCATTTTTTTTTCATTCAAGTACTTGTTATCTTGCAAGCACATCTTGCACAATACATATTGCAATCACCCTAACTTTACTTTAACTAACTCAATTTACTTTAGTCTCCTAGGATCTAAAAGCAACTAGTTTAATAGGTCACCTTTTACTGACCCAACCTTGTCATCAAAATGAGAATTTAAGGAAGCAACGGGAGGTGCTAGATCAGGGATGATCTCATGGCGCTTAGCGTCCTTCCCGGGAGTACTTCTATTCTTGGGTTGACCTGTGGAGCGAGGGTGGGGCCTTGTTTGCCTCACTTATTGAGCACCCAACAACTCTTTTGGTACAAGCGGGGGGAGTTCTTGGGTTGTCACTTGGCCTAGGATTCAACTTCTAACTTAAACAACTTAATAATCCTATAATTTATTCACTCAACCTTGGGCATCTCTTGGACACATCTTTATGGTTATGCTTTAGTATACATTGCAAGCACTGCACTTTCATCTTTTATGCAATTTTACTTTCAAGCATTGTGGATTGGACTAAGTAGTTGGATAGTTGCGCTTCAACCCTTGGAGGCCTCTTGTTCATGTTTTAATTTTTTGAGTTTAGTTTAATCTCTTGATGTGATTGGACTCCCTCGCTGAAGTTGCACATCCTTTGGAGGCTTCTTCTTTGTTGGAGCTTGTTGTTGTGTATGCCACTGAAGGCTTTCCCTTGAGTTACACATCCTTTGGAGGCACTCTTGCTTGGGTAAGTTGGCTTATGTGTTGTGGTTGAATTTCCTTTTGAGCACATCTCTTTACCTGCACATAAAGTCTCTTAACATGTTAGTTCTTGGTTAGTTATCTTGTTTGTATCATTTTGTAACTTCATTATTGTATCTTCAATTGTAACTTGGTGGATAGTTAGTTCTTCTATCTTTGTATCTAATCTTGTAATCTTATATCTAGTATTCTTTTGTATCTTTATTGTTATCTTTGTAAAACAAAACTCCCTAAAACTTAGTTGACCCCTTGCCCAATCTTAGGCACTAGAAGACTTAGGGAAAGGACTTCTTGTGCATTGAAAGACTTGCTTTTTGCATTGTAGCTTTTGCATATAGGCTAAATTCCCCTAGGGGTTCATAAGTCACAAGGATCATAATGTAAATCACATCCAATAATTAAATTACCTAAACATGTGCATCAAACCTTCCTTAACCCCAAACAAATGCTCAAAGACATTATGCAATTTGACAAGTTAGGTTTTGAGAGGGTCTCAGGGTCTCCTGTTGGGCTAACCTCTCTTAAGTTTGGCGTGTTTCTCGGGTGGAGTCTATCCCAAGTCATGTAAGTGTATGAGGTGGCATGGGGTATATATTTGGGCATGGGGTGCATGTGATAACAGGGAAATGTAGAGTCTTACTTGTGGGTGCCTTTGTGGAGGGCGAGTTGCACCTTGTCATGAATGCAATTGTTTCCTAGCCCATTCATTGCCTTTTATTCTTAGCTTTATTTCTTCTGATCTTTTTCTCTTGTGCTTCAAGGGAATAGTTGATGGTCACTGTCCTGGCTTGATGACTAGAGGTGACGGTGTTATCCACAAACGTTTATTCACGGAAATGAGAAGGTTGGCTCACAATGAGACCCCCTTTCTCTTGGCTATGCCACCAAGAGCCACTACCCTGGTTTGGTGATCAGATGGGTGGTAATGTCATACCGCTAGATGCCCATGGTCATAATAGGTCGGCTCGTGATGAGACCTCCTATCCATCAACTAATACCTTGAGTGTTTATGTTATCTTGTAGGTCCCCTTTTCTTACTGAGAAGTCTTTCACTGCTTTCTCGAGGATTCTTGGGGGAAGCATCTCGAAGGTTACAAATTTGACTTTTAACTCTTGCTAGCTACTTTTACCCTCTGGGCCTTTAGCCCCTTCTTCCCACGAGGTAAGGTACAACCCTTCATAGTGTAGCCAATCCCAATGCCCAAAAAGGAAAGGAGAGATAGAAGGAATAAAGATGGAAAGTGGTAAGTATGGAGGGAACGGATGATGCCTCTTCAAAGATCCACCTAGTAGCAACCCATCCTAAAGGGAAATCAACTTACTAGGGCACTGTGTCACCCTTCCAAGTTTGAACGATGCAAAGAGCATAATTTCCAAGCAAACGTCATGAAATGAAGAAGGATTCAATACAACATGTTCAAGTGCTTCAAAAATCTGAGTGATACATACCATGATACCCAGAATCATTACCTCATGGAGCAAGACTCATTGCTACTTCAGGATGTAATGTCCCCACTTTGGGACATCATCATAGTGCAGAGGTTTATGATGACCAGAGTAGCTAGATGGATGTTATAGTGAGTACAGGGGTTATTGAAAGGCATTGTGGGGTCCAACTTGCATTGCTCATGATATTCCATCATTATGAGCCATTCCGCACAGGTTGGCTTTGGCTCCGTTGCATTCCGACGATTTCCATTATTTTGACTATTTTGAGCTATAAGCTTAATTGAATTCACTGAAGAGGTCATTTTGGGAACATTACTTGGAGGAACCTCTCAGTGTAATAGCTCATTGGAATCGGGAGAAGCAACACTACAGGATGGGATGGTGAGAAGTGACTTTCAGTGGCCAGGAAAGCCACAAGGAGAGATAAAGTGTTTTTCAGAGGTAAAAAGGTTAATTAATTAATTAAAGTGATTTAATTAATTAATTAAATATGAATAAAATGAAAGTCACTTTGGAGGAACAAGGAGAGCAAAAAGTATAAAGGAAAGGCAAGGGCCTCTATTCATTCATTCATTTATGTTCATATTTTGATATCTGGCTTTTAGCTAGTGAGCCCAACATTGGGGGTTTTGAGGGTTTTGACTTAACAAACCCTAGAGGACGATTCGGTGGTGAAAGATTCCACCTAGCTTGTCCCAAGCTTGGTCTCGGAGATGCAATACGCTCCCACACTATTCTAGTTCTAGATCTACTCAGTTGCAGGAGGATTCTACATCAGTTACATGTGCAGATAGAGAGAGGGCGCACCAGTTGAAGGTTTCTAGCAAGAGGGGCGCACCATCCATTGAGGGTGGATTCATCCTAGTTGAGGAGAAGAGATTTCGGAAATTCCAAGTATTGGGTTTTCCTTGCAGGTACCATAGTGCCATGATTGGATGTTTTTTGGAGGTATTCTTATGGAGGATTGATTGGCATTGAGAGAGGGACGATTTCCCTAAGAGGAGGGCGCACCATTATTTGGAGGGTAGTTAGATCTAAGGATCTAGCAGGTATTTTGCCTAGTTGAGCACTTGGGTTTTCATTGCCGTGCCCCGATCTATCATTCTAGTGGATTGGCGGAGCTGTTGGAGGTCTCTAGGAGAGAGGTCGAATTATTAGGGTTTCAGGCATCCAAGGAGGCGCACCATTCCTTGAGGAGAATCAGATCCATAGGGTTGGAGAGTGGCTTTGGAGATTTGAGCACCTGGGTTGTGCTTACCATTGCCCGATCTATCATTTAGCATATTTCTTGGGGGTGATAGGACACTTTTGGCAGTAGGGCTGAATTGTTGAGGAGCTTCAGCTATCCAACAGGGCGTGGCACCTTCCAACTTGGGGGTTTAGCAATCTTACGGCCCAGATCTACTTGTATTCAGTCTTCATTGTGTATCCAACCTTTGGAGGCTTATTGTAGTCTTCTATTGGAGCATTTTGTAGCAGCTCTATTGTCTATCTTCTTAGCCATCTGTTGAGCATTCCAGATCGACATCTTCATTATAGCAGGTTTCTCTATTTCATGAATAAAAGCAGATTTGAGATGTTTTGGCTTGTCTATCATATTGCATATGGTTGAGGTATATCCATGATTATATCTTCTTGTTTATTGTTGCAAACACTCATATAAACACATCAGTAAACCCTAAGGCCGAAATCAAGAGGCCATTCAACAAGTAAACACATCTAACAAGTAGGTCAGCGAAGTGTTTGATGAAATACCACAACCAATAAAGGTTTTAAAAGACACCCAAAACCGTGATGTTCCTGGCGTAATGGCTTGGGATCATTACAGTGGTATCAGAGCTTAGATTCCTGCCAACCCGTGGGAATTAGCACATGCATGCAGAGCCATAGAGGGGTCTTCCATAAGAGGAGATGGATATTGTGGATTTTACTAGAGAGACTGTACGTAGCAGATGGGAATACTACTACGACCTTAGTGAGGAAACTAGGGCCCTAATAACGTTCCAACAATATTTATCCTTGAAATATCCTAGGTGGAGCACAGATGAGATTACATTCCAGGTCAAACAAGCAGAGGAACACATGGCCACAACAGCTAGATGGAGGGAAGCAAAGAGGAGCCCCACACCCATTAGGAGCACACAACCTTGCTACAATTGCAAGGGGCCGTGGGAACCAGATCATAGGTGTAAGGATTAGGACTAGAAGCACACTATTGAGGCACGCTATGACAGTGATGATGAGATGAGTGAGGATGGAGCGATAGATGATGATTTGGGACAGTTTGATGATGATAATGACTCTTGCACAGAGGCTATTGATAGTGACTCTTGTACAGAGGATGATGTTACTAGCACACTTGAGGAGGAGGATGACCCTTGTATAGTGGATAGACAGTCGGGTGGACAGGATGATAGCACCAGTACCTCAGCAGACATATCACATGGTGTTGATGACCTTACACCCCAGCAGAGTGGTGACACTAGTGAGGACTCACACGTGTTAGCACCTACAGATGACCAACCTCCTATGGTGGCCATGACACATCTGTCGTCTTTTCAGACATCCATGATAGCCATGTCACAGGAGGATACCAGTGGCATGTCAGATATGATGGAGGAGCCTTGTGTGAGGGACGCACACCATGGACGCATGGATCCACAGATCTAGGAGGAGACACAGGACGTGTAGGTAGTTGATCCTACACTTATAGATCAGCATGAGGAGATTGAGTCACATCTTTTGGAGACTCCATTAGTTGAGCAGATTGTGGAGACTGACAGGTTTATGGAGCACTTATTTCTAGGATCGGCCTGCATGGATGAGGATGCACTCTTTAGTATTCAAGATGACCATAGCATGTGTCTGGACACAGCTATATGGGATCCAGGGGCAAATGATAGTAGCAGGTTGAGTGCACAGGAGGATACAGTTGCTCACACCGGATACAGTAGGATTCAGAGGGAGCTAGCAATTGAGGATGATGTGCAGTTACGTATGGACAAACCCAGTGGCACAGTAGACAACATGCAGTTCGACACTTTATCGTCTACAGAGAGTGTTGTTGAGGATTTTAGTGATGGCACTAGCAGTGAGAGGCATGAGGGGGTACCTCAACATGACTATGATCAGGAGTCACACCAATTAGCAGGACAGTTGAGAGTTAGTGAGGCTATGATCATGACAACCACTAGACATATTGATGACATGCATGCATTACTAGCAGATTACTGCTGGAGAGCATCAGTGGCACATGGTAGTTCAAATGAGGGATTTGCCATGGAGGACTTTCATACTCTCAGGGAGAGAGTATCGATGATGAGGACTGACTACCAGCGGTTATTGACTGACAGGGACTACCTATTGAGGATTGGTGAGATGTATCATGAGGCTCTGAGGGAGCAAGAGTTGGAGGTAGACAGACTTACTCAGGAGTTAGAGAGCACTCGAGGATTCTTGAGAGGCACACAGACAACCCTTCAAGAATCAGAGTCTAGGTCAGATGAGTCTCTTGAGGAGATTCGTCAGAGATCCACTTCATCCGTCTTAGTGGACTCTCAGATGTATCAGTCAGTCACGTTGATAGAGGATGTTGGTGATCTAGCAAAGGAGCACCAGTTGATGGAGGACACTTCCATTTGTGTTCTGAGAGCGGTTGACCTCCATGTAGAGGTTGATCTAGCAGTATGCCCAGGATCTATGATGCAACATGAGTCTACGGGAGACGACCTGAGTATGCCAGAGCATACAATGATTAGTGATAGCTCACAGGTACATGCCGAGATGTATGGTGGGATTCAGAGGGGTGTACTGCCTTGCAGGGAGGAGACACACTTAGGGGAGCATGCAGAGGCCACTCCTTTGCAGCAACATATGGTTATGAGATATCACCTTCACCGTTTCAGCAGCTACATGGGTGATAGGAGATGGAGCTTGGTTTACCAGCAGTTAGGGGAGTTACTTCTAGTTGTACCTGATGATTGGGGTTTAGTGAGGGCTATAGGTGAGCAGTTATCAGGGGTACAGGTAGACGTGCTCCTGGTCGAGTCCTTGGGATTGACTGAGGCAGATGGTATTTTTCATCCCTACAATCAGCTACAGATGTCTCTGTTACCTTTTCCCGACACTTTTATCATGGACAACAACATGAGGAGAGATAGACAATGGCAGAGGGCATGGGGAGTGTCTAGGCCGAGGCCACCTAACATGAGTATCTTTACGGCATCCAACTGGATAGATATGGATCGTCATAGGCAGCTAGTTGAGACTTGGTGTGTGATAGAGAGCATCTTGGGCCAGGTGATAGCAGATGAGCATAGAGGGCTTCTGACAGTGATCAGTCTCACACAGGAGCAGTTAGAGGGGATTGGAAGTGATAAACTTCCAAGTTTTCCATGGGATCCGGGAGTCCGTTTTGTTAGCAGGATGTTCATGTTGACCTAGGTTGCGCCAGAGAGCCACACACTCCACCTTGGTTTGGTTTGGAGTGGGCCTGCAGGTACTTGTCCTATGGGGTGAGACCTTTTCTCCCGCTTGATCATCATGATAGGGCATGGAGATTCTTAGACAAGTACTTCTTCTACAGAGGTATCTTCACTGATACAGTTTCTGGACAACAAGTCCAATGGTCACAGGTATCTCAGCTGGAAGGCCCAGGAGAGGAGGATTTAGGATGTATGCAGGGGGCAGACAGTCATGGTCAGAGTAGTACAGGGCCAGCAGGGTGATCTTCAACAGAGATTAGCATGGGACCCAGGGATTGCAGGATTGAGCATTTCACTGACTGATAGGGGAGAGTGTACCATTGCAGGGGAAAGTTATTCTAACTTTCCATGGAGCTTCAGTATTGAGAGGAGCGCATTGCTTGCGGGTGTCTCACGGAGGTCTTGCAACACCTCGTTCGTGCATCAACATGAGCAGTTGATGGAGGCCATATGGATCTTGGTAGAGACTTGGAGGATGGATTCGTTCCGAGATGAGGCCATGTGTCATATGCAGGAGACTTTTGAAGTTGATGTATTTCAGGATTATGCATCCCAGGAGCTAGTAGTTCATGACTTGATATGGGGCCCAGGGGGCAGCATGTGTGATTGTTCATCTTTGGAGGGGTTCTACTGTGTATCCCACAAGTGGACATGGGATCTTGGTATTATACTTGAGGGGATTCGGTTATTACTTGGGGACAAACAATTTTCTAGCAGGGAGGACTGTAATGTCCCCACTTTGGGACATCATCACAGTGCAGAGGTTTATGATGACTAGAGTAGTCAAATGGATGTTACAGCGAGTACAGGGGTTATTGAAAGGCATTTTGGGGTCCAGCTTGCATTGCTCATGATATTCCATCATTATGAGCCATTCCGCACAGGTTGGCTTTGGTTCCGTTGCATTCCGATGATTTCCATTATTTTGACTATTTTGAGCTATAATCTAATTGAATTCACTGAAGAGGTCATTTTGGGCACATTACTTGGAGGAACCTCTCAGTGTAATAGCTCATTGGAATCGGGAGAAGCAACACTACAGGATGGGATGGTGAGAAGTGACTTTCAGTGGCCAGGATAGATCTAGCTACCCTTCAATAAATGGATACATGTCAGATATGATGGAGGAGCCTTGTGGCCAGGGAAGCCACAAGGAGAGATAAGGTGTTTTTTAGAAGTAAAAAGGTTAATTAATTAATTAAAGTGATTTAATTAATTAATTAAATATTAATAAAATGAAAGTCACTTTGGAGGGACAAGGAAAGCAAAAAGTATAAAGGAAAGGCAAGGGCCTCTACTCATTCATTCATGTATGTTCAT
>WSFP011429946.1:0-21767 GCA_009831015.1 Picea engelmannii | reverse complement strand
AGGACAGAACAGGGTTATAGTAGATGTCATTCTGATCACTGTGTTTATTTTAAAAAGCTAGAAAATGGAAGCTTTATTATCTTGCTATTGTATGTAGATGACATGCTTGTTGTAGGGTCTAATATGCAGGATATAAATGTGCTAAAGAAGAAATTATCCAATTCATTTGCGATGAAGGATTTGGGTGCTGCAAAGAAAATCCTTGGTATGAGAATAACAAGATATAGGAAAAATCGCAAACTGACATTGTCTCAGGGTGAGTACATAGAGAAGGTGTTGGAGAGGTTTAGAATGCAGAATGAAAAACCAATTAGTACACCTTTGGCCAGCCATTTCAAATTAACTAAGGAAATGTGTCCCAAGACACAGGAGGAGATAGAATACATGTCCAGGGTCCCTTATTCATCAGCAGTTGGCAGATTGATGTATGCAATGGTTTGCACAAGACCAAATATTGCACATGCAGTGGGAGTTGTGAGTAGGTATATGAACAATCCAGGTAAAGAACATTGGGAGGGAGTAAAGTGGATTCTCAGGTATTTGAGAGGTACTACTACTCATGCATTATGTTTTGGAGGTTTAGACACTTTTCTACAGGGATATGTTGATTCAGATATGGCAGGTGATAAAGATAGTAGGAGGAGTACCACAGGGTATGTTTTTACTATAGGTGGAACAACAGTAAGTTGGATTTCGAAACTGCAAAAGGTTGTTTCACTTTCAACAACAGAGGTAGAGTATGTTGATGCTATAGAGGCTAGTAAAGAGATGATTTGGTTACAGAGGTTTATGGAGGAATTGGGAAAGAAGCAAGAGAATAGCAGGTTGTACTATGATAGTGAGAGTGTCATTCATCTTGCAAAGAAATCAGCCTTCCATTCAAAGACTAAGAATATACAGTTGAGGTGCCACTTCATACGATCAGCCTTGGAAGATGGAAATTTGAAGTTGGAAAAGATAGACACTAGCTAGAATTCTGCAAACATGTTAACAAAGGGAGTAACCAGGGAGAAACTGAGTTCCTGCTCAGTTTCAGTTGGTCTTCAAGAATGAATATGAAGATGAGAAATTTGCCAGGTCCAAGAAGGTTCAGAGTCCAGCATATACAACAATGGTGGAGTTGTTGAGACCAGTCTCCATGTGGGAGATTATTGATTGCAGAGCCTGATTATCTTCTTGATTCAGAGGTCTTTTACTTTTACCCATGTTTATACTCCATGAAGTATTTACACCACAAAAGTATGTACACTCTTCCACGCGGGGGAGTACAAAGTGGGGGTACTCCCTCTGTGGGGTCCAGGGGGGGCTATCCCTCCTGCTGGGGGGTCTAGGGGAAAGCTTGCCCCTAGTGGGGGTTTGGGGGTGAAGCCCCCAAAGGAAAAATTGCCTTGTAAAAGTATATTGTAATTTCATTGTAAATCTGGACCGTTCATTATAAGGTTGTAGATCTAATGGTAGAAATTATGTTAGGGTTTTTTTCCCTAGAAGGAAACCCTCTTTTATGAGGGAAATGTATTGTGGCTATGTATGATGGTGAATATTGTATTCTGAGATAGGAGACTGTGAGAGAAAGAAGAGGAAGTTACAATGGGTTTTGTTGTAGGTTGTATCCCTTCATATGTTGGATAATAACAATTGAAGGACCTGACAATTTATCTGGTGGACGTAGCCCACACTAGGTGAACCATGTAAATCTATGTCTCTATTGTATTGTGTATCTTCTTTGTTTTATTTATGCATTTGTTTTATTTTATTGCTCCACGGTCTTGTTTTTCTAACAAGAAGAGATTATGATCTACACCAACCTCTTCAAATAATTTTGAGATGTATTCGCTTGGTCATATGAAGAGATTCCAGGGATCGACCCTCATATTGTCGAACATGAAATTAGAACTTATCCAGATGCTAAACTTGTTCAACAATGTCTTAGAGCTATTAATCCTAGGAAGGCCCCCGCTATTAAGGCAGAGGTGGAGAAGCTACTTAATGCTAGCTTCATCTACTCAGTTCCCTTGACCGAATGGGTATCCAACCCCATTCCTGTGAATAAAAATCAAGGAACCATCCATGTGTGTATGGACTTTCGCGACCTGAACAAAGCTTGTCCTAAAGATAACTTCCCCACACCTTTCATTGATCAGATTCATGATGAGTGTGTGGGAAGAGAAATATTTTCCTTTATGGACGGATTTTCAGGATATAACCAAATCCAGATCAAACCTAAGGACCAACACAAGTCAACATTTATATGTCCTTAGCGTACTTTTGCATACCAGAAAATACCTTTTAAAATGCCTGAGCAACCTTCCAACGTGCCATGAATTTCACTTTTCACGATCTCAAGTAGATAATTGAAGCTAACCTAGATGATCTTGCATGGGAAAGTAGAGGTCGTCAACAAGTCTCTCAAGGCCATCTTGCAAAAAACTATCAGTCGGAGTAGTTCCAATTGGCACATCATGATGTATCCCATGCTTTGGGCATACCAAACCTCGGTTAATACTGCCACCATTTTTTTCCCTTTTCAATTAGTGCACGGTGTGGATTCAATACTTTCCATTGAATGCGAAATCCCTTCTCTCAAATTGGTGGTCGAGCTCCTACCTGACACTTCAGATTTAGAGTGATTCCTAATGCACCTAGAGAATCTTGAAGAGCAGTGTTGAGACACCTTTACGTCTATCGAGACAAACAAAAAATGTTTCAAGGTGTAGTACAACAAGTTTGTCTATCCCCGGTTGTATACCAAGGGTGACTTGGTCCTTTTGTATGACCAAGCCAAAGAACTGCTAGGGGCAATCAAGTTTAAACCCATGTGGCATGGTCCTTATATTGTGTGATGTGTCCTAGAAAAAGGAGCCTACAAATTGGAATATTATGAAGGGAAGAAATTGGTCGAGCCTAGAAATGGGCTCTACTTGAAAAGGTATTATGCTTTAGCCCTGGGCTTGAGTGAAACCCTTTTGTATACTAATGTAAATTTAGTGTATATACATCATTTTTCTTTTTTGTCTTTGGCTTGCTTATCAAGTTTTCCCTTTTGGTTGGCATATGTCAACGGAGTCTTCGGTTTACCTAGGATTCATCGATGGAGCCAGTCATCATACACAAAACTTGGCTTCCTCCTCTTGGGTGATTTACTCACCCAAGGGTATACTGGTGTCTTCAGGTGGCATACACTTAGAGCCATCCATGAACAATGTGGCCAAATATAGCACCATCATAGAAATTTTGAGTGATGCTATCTCACATGGTATTCACTCTCTAGAGGTTTGCCTGGATTATCAGTTAGTCATATGTTATTTGAACAATCGTTACCATGTGCATGATCTGACGTTACTCCGTCGATTCCTACGGGTACGTCTTTTATAATGAAAATTTGATTTTATTACATACTTTCACATTCCTAGAAGTTCTAATCATGTATCTGATGCCTACGCTAATTATGTTTTAGATTGGCATTTGCCACATTAATAAAGAAAAGAAGATCATTAAATCAATGTACACATTGTAAGATATGAGTAAAGATGAAGATACCTCTTTATATATTTCCAAAAAATATGGTGTTTATATTACAAAATTGGGGCTAAAACCCTCAAAATACATATACAGACGATATACATGTCCCATGACATCTACACCTATGGCGCGGGATGTGTATCATGATAGAAAACCATGGTGTTTGTGAGACGCCGGAAGAGTCGTACCCATGCTCTAGGTACACCGACAACCTGTCATTGCATGGCTTCAGGTAGATCCTCCACCTGAACCATAGGAATCCTTTGTGTCAGACAAGACAGGTTACCCTACACATTCTGTAGGAATCTCTCCACTTCTCCTCCCACTGCCTCATCTCCCCAGTGCCTCCGCCTATGTCAAAGGAATCCCTCTGGTTGTTGTGAACCCACATCTGCAATCACACAAGTATTGAATTAATAACACCATCCAAAAATATTTTTTGTTCTCTTCAATAAAAAAATACAAAAAAAATGAAATATATAAAAAAAAATGACCTATGGTGCCATAGGCAGTTGAAGCGACATATCAGGATCTCCTCTGAAATTGATTCATGCATAGGGATAGTCTTCCATAGCTATGATTTGTCTCCACCACTAGAAGAAAAAATCATCATTGTAGGGTGTCACCACCCTACCTCCCCCCCATCGTTTCATGACCTCGATCCATCATGCCATAGCCGGATCATGTGGTCCTCTAGGAATGATCTCCACTCTAGGTCCCACACCTGGGACTCACTCTAAAAATAAGCTGCAAAGGATAGAGGAAAACCCGAAGTTTTGTTTCCCCCCCTTCTTGCACTCTGTCAACTGACCTTTCATGTTGGTCAGCAGTGAGGTACATTAGTCGTAGATGGTGGGTCTCGCACACTCGAGTGTGTAAAACATAAGTGGTCTTGATGCTTGATGAAAAAAGGCTAATCCTATGATCCTGGTAAGCACGAGCACAATAATCTTCAGGATGAGGTTACCTATAGCCCGAATAGGGATTTTACTTCCCACCATGGGAGTCCCTGCAACACAGTGGACCTCGATGTATTCTTCGACCTTCATCCCACTCCCTACCCCATGTGACTTGAGGTCCATAACCTCTCCTCGATGTGAAAGTCCAGTCAAGAAGTAGATGTCCTCTACTTCAATCCTTAATGGTTGTCCATCAAGGATAAATATCTCCCTATCAGGATCCCAATATCCCACTAGCATTTCCAACAACCTCACTTGGGCCCTCATTCCTTTGAGAGCCCAAAAATTGTATAAACCGCATCTTTTTAAAGACGCTTGAGCCACCGTATCTCAATCCACTGCTGCATATACCTCTTCATGCTCTCACTCTCTCCATTCCAACACCATCCTGCAAAAAACCAAATCATTTTTGAGTTAGAAACATCTTTTTTTTTCCATTTGTGCATGTATACGCGGTTTATTTTCAAACAGTCATAGGTAGAGCCTGATATACATCCCTTGTAATTCACACAGGGGTGTATAACTAGTCGTATATGCGACCTATTCAAAGAAACCCACATATACCGAAAAACCCAATTTGCACCCTTAAAAGATAACAAAATAGAACCTAACTCAAAATTCTAAACCATTGAATTTGAAGAGGATGGGATGAAGAGTTACTTGGTCTAGACGACACATGATTCCGTTGCCTATTGCTCCCATGATCGCCATTTGAATTCTAGAGGTGTTTTAGTCCAAATTGCACTATTTGGGTAAAAATATAAATGATACAGTAAATTTTGATTTTATTACTATTTATAAGCCATTTTTTACCCACTTGATATAGTTTTATGATATTACTTTGTCTAATGGACTAATTCAAGAATGGTTTTAAGCTGGTTTTTGTAGTTTTGACTCAATTTTCTTGCAGATTTCAACGTCATGGTTGGTTGTTCGTCTCCTCAGGTAGGTATATTCATAACCTAGCATATAAGATAGGTATCTACTCCATCGTACAATTTTGTTTTTCATTATCCTTCGACTACCTCTTTTTACGCCTTAGGTACGAACCCATTTATTGCGACACATAAACCTCTATCTACTATTAATAGCATCGTTAATAAATGGTAGAGACTTACCAAACATGGGTACCCTAGTTAGAACCTCTTTGTCATTTGGTGCCCATGCCAATTTTTTTCCTTAGGACTGGGAGTCCATTATAATTCAATATGTGACTTTACAATGAGCCTCATTTCTCATTCATGCACATGCGGCCTTATTACCTGCAGACTCCCAATAACGAGTCTTATTTAAGCTCTTTTTCGACTCATCCAAAAACTGAAAAGATCACCGAGTGATTTGTCCCTTTCACACTCGTTAAAATTGGATTTGAAAGATAATGAGTCCAAGTTAATCTCTTTTCCGACTCGCTATCAAAAATAGAAAATATTATCGAGTGAACTTGTCTTTTTCACACTCATAAATTGGATTTGAAAAGATGTCTATTTGGCACAAGTTTACCCCTTTTTTACACCAAGTAGACTAAAAGATATAAAAAATGAATTTTTTTGGCGTTAAGTTGTGATTGCATCTCATGCCCTTTCTTGTTGTATTGATCCATTAGTCGGTTCTCGCTTTGCATTATAAACCGTTGCCTAAGCATTTTGCATCCTCAACTAAGAAGAGCCTTATTTTTATCCTTCGCAATTTGACACCCTATACCCTAGAGGGAACATCACCCCGAGTGTCCATCTCCCACATGCATTTCCTTGCATTGAGCATAGGTACGTTCCATTGCTGGAACTAGTTTTGCTTACTTGAAACACTTGTTCCCTCCTCTGTATCATAGCATTGATTTGTTATGAAAAAACAAAAAAAGACGGCCAGAAAGGGAATACTATATTGTAATTGGTAGCAGTTGTTTCACCTTTGAACATAGCACAAAGTTATTAAGTCCATGTGTCATCATAATTTTGGGTTTAGCATGGCCTTTGGAAGCTGATCTCGCTACAAATTTTTCTCTACGAAATGGTTACTCTTCCAATCCCTATAGAGAATGTTATTGATGCCTCCTACATCTAATTGTCACATCATTGAGTCCAGGTTATCGGAGTTCACCATATGTCTCGTGCTTTTGTTCAAAGGAAGTCTATAAACCTGTGTTAGCCACTCCTTAGAAATATTGACTTTGCATGTCGACCATACCCTCAGTTTGTCTCATAATCACATGATACTTTGGTCTTATCATGCAACCTGGCCCTACTTTCATCATTGGTATATCACCTTGAACCCAACAATCGAAATTTCATCATTGGTCATTGACTGGGTGGTTTCCCTTGTGATCGACGGCAAGACATCTATTCAAACTTTGGGATTCGTGTAGTGTCTTGGATGCCATTATCTTTCTTGGTGGTTTCCTCACCTTTGTAAGAATTTTTTCATCATTGGCTGCTATTCAGAGGGTCATTTTCGTGTATCGCTTGCATATGGCACACGTGAAAGACACACAGGGTCATTGGTTCGTGAACATGTTCTTCGTTCGATCTCCACCAAATCATGAATCTCTTGCTTTGTTCCTCATGTTGACTGATGAGAGATGCCTCAATTCTCTCCTTTCAACGAGTCTCCTTCCATCAAATTGAACTCATTTATTCTATATATGGGACCTAGAGTTTTATGAGTACCTTGAGGCTTGCAGTCATTAGTGGCAGGCTCTCTCACCATTGAAAGATGGAAATACATCAATGTATCTTGATCAATGGATCTCTCAAGTGTTTGAAACCAACTCCTTTATTCACATTTGTAGAGATGTACTCAATTCCTTGATACCTACTTTCATTATCAGTAGGTTGTCTCATGTTTGTTAATGATATACTTCAATGATCGGTAATTAAATGATGTCTCATCATGTTCAACCTCAACTCATTTATTCACATGATGTAGACTTGCATCATTGGTGGATAGTGTAGAAGACTTGAAGACATCAGTATGTGGCCACATCTTTCCTGAGATGTTGCTTCCATTTCATTGGACCAGTACCTATTTGACTTCAATGATCATGGGAGATCAAATTTTACTCCATGGTATATAGATATCTTTAGATTGATTTTTGAGACTGGTTTCGCTGGGCCTTGTTCGTGACTATGACAGATTTTGGCATATAACCACATTTGTATTTTCCTAGTCATGGCCATGAACACTTGTTTGGTATGTTTTCCACATGGATCTGCATTGTATTCTTGGCAGCCATGTATGCAAAGTCAGTACATAATGTAATGAGAAATTGAGTTCGTCTAGTTGGTTCTCTACCACTCCACTTCTGAGTTATTTATAATGTATTTCAGTCATCATAGATACTCCTCTAATACCACACATTAGGGGGCATATCTTATAGCAAGATTTGCCTCACCATTTCTATCTTGCATAGAGGGATTTTTTCCATTTCCCTATGCATACTTTTTATCCCTTTTTGATGAATCCAGAGCTAAAAAATATACATCTTTCCACATATACGCTCCCTAACTTCTATGAAATATGCGTATACGATTCCTACTCCATTACAACTTGCGTATATTGGGATTTGTGCCAAAAAATACAAAATGAGGTCTGGTTTCCATGTCACGAAACAATATGTCTAATCGTTGGACTTCCATGTACTGGAAACATTCCAACTCAGTCCTTCAGTTGCATTCTGGAGGCTATAAGAGCACAATTTTGAACTATGGAAAAAGAGGAGAAAGCATTTAGCTTTGAGAGCAAAGTTACTCTGGAGAAATTACTTCATATTGAGTCTACATCCCTTTGTCCCTCAAGTATGAACACAGTGTTCATCCCCCAATCCCTTCCCTTATTATTGAGAGGACCTCTTTACCTCTTTCTCATAGGCTTTCCTTTGGTGGAGGATTGAAGTGGTGGGGACCCAGTTGGAAGGCCCAGTTGGAAGGAACTTGGTTTCTTGGTTTCGAACCGTGCTAACATGGAAGTCTGTAATGTTGAAACTTCTGTTGATCAATTATTAATAGAAATACTCCTTTCTCATCCTATTGATATCTTGAAAATATATGATTATTATCCATGGGTGTTTTTGTAATGTTTACTAATGGATTGTTCTATCTGATGTGCTAACACATTTTATATCATCACTATATACTTGCTTTTCTTGTTTGTTGAGAACATATCACAGGTATAAAGCTTTGGGTCAAAGTGCTCAATGGTGGAACATCATCAAACATTGTATTGAGGTAGGCCTCTTTCTTGTATTTCACATTAGTCTATATATCATATATTGGAATTGAGTTGATTTCTGCAATCATACCTGTTTGTTGTGGTTTACCCTTGGCCATAGAGAGTTTTTTCCTTGTAACAATATGGTTGCTCCTATAATGCCTTGGATTGTAGGGATGGGTCTCAAGGCCTTGTCAATGGGCATGAAAGGAAGATAAGGCCCTTAGGCCCTAGATGAATATTATAAGGAATAAAGGCCATGAACAAGGCCTCAAACCACAAAACATGCCATATACAGAAGATCACTATCCTTAGAGTGGGATATGGGTGCCAGTATGATGTTTTGTGCACTAGGGATGGGTGTGAGACCATCCTTGGGGAATTAAATTAAGGGAATTAGGCCCTAAATTAATATTTTTGAGATAAAGTGTCATATCAAGGCCAAGAACCACAACATATATCTTTTAAATTGGATATTTGACCAGTTGGATATGGACACGATGAAGAGTTTTTTTGTAGTAGGTGTTAGTCTCTAACTTTTTTCTTGGTTAAGTGAGTATCCCTAATCCTAAATCCTCCCTGCTTATACTTTGTTGCTTGAATTTTTAGACTTTTACCCTTGGTTTGATTTTCTATGTTTTGAATTTTTGCACTTTGAAATAATTTTCTTAATTTTTTGAAGGTTTAAGATGTGATTTAATGATATTTGTCACATCACTTGTCTATTTTACTTTTGAAATTTCAATTTTTTTCCAAGTCATGAATGGAAATACAGGAATAGAGATATTCCTACAATGCTAAGGTAATTATGTTTTGACATGAACCAGTCAACCCAGATCTTATCACGATTGCACAAATCATGGATAGATGACCTTCATGTGCTCCACAATCTTTGCTCGAGTTGATGTTGCAATTTAAACCATTATATGAAAGGGATCGATCTATACCAGTTGGGACATGCATAAAATCAAACATGTCCTGATATTATTAAATGACACCATCACCTACTATTATATATAATATTGAATTAAGAGAAATTTTTGTGTTCTAACAGCCACAGGTTTTAAATTTCCAACTTTCAAGACACACATATATTTTACAAAACTCTACTAATAACATGGTGTCAAAGAAGAGTGGACAGATCATTAGGTTGGAACCCGAGGGCACATAATTTCTTGAAGTTTACCCACAAATGGAGCATAGATTTAAATACATAGGTTGGTTCAAGTTTTTCACAACTTTCCAGGGACACGATGAACATGTATCCATGACATTCGCACAGAACTTTGATGTTTTTGAAGTTGTCATCGGAAAATTGTTGATGATGGTCACTAAACACTCAATTGAAAGAGCCTACAAATTTCCAATTGGGGGAGAAATATGGTGGAAAAAAGAGAATGTGGTCATGGAGTTCGTGAACCAGTTCCTGATACCAAAAAAACAGAATCCTAATTGGAAAAAGGGAATACCCCATAGATGGATCAGAAAGGAGTGGCATACTGCCTTGATTATCATTCACATATATATTATATGTGAGGGTAGCTTCTCACTGGTTTACATTTATCATATCAGATTGTTAATGCATATCAATGGAGATTACCCCCTCAATTTACCATATTTTCTACTAAAAAGTCTATCTAATATGTCCAAAAGGGTGCAGTCTCATCCTGCCACATCCAAAGGTAGTGTTTTCCACCAAGTTTTGATAAAGACATTGGTTTTATCTTATTTGAATGAAGTACAAAGACCTTGGGATTGGTTAATCCATTCTCTAAGTAATGATCAACAACCAAGAAAATCTAAAAAGGCCAAAGGGAAGAGATCAACTATACATAAACATAGTGTTACAGTTGATGAATCCCAAATCAAAGAAGAAACATCTGCAACCAGGGTAACAAGGGCCAGAATAAGGAAGATACAAAATCAACAAATCATTGTTGATGCCCCTGAAGGTAAAGGCTAGGAAGAAGTTGTTGGCCCTTGACCAAGTTTTGAGGATCCTTGGTCATGTTTGACCTATTTTAGGTCTTCGACAAGCTGTCAAAGACAAAGCGGAGATCGCGGGATCTCGACCCCTTTTAGGGCCCTTTTTGGGTTTTTGGATTATGTAATGGGTATGAGATGTCATCCCATGGGTTTACCCATGCTTAGGCCTATTATATATATATATAGCTAGGTGATGTAAGAAGGATCTAGTTGTAAGAAGGATCCATTTGTAAGAAGAAGCCAGTGTGCTAAGTGCTAGAGTTGGATCTGTGTGATCAAGAGTTCTAAATTCTTTGTGAATACTGTGTGAGGATTGCAAGGATAGTGCACATAACTGTAAGATATTGTGTGAAGGCTTGGTGCTATACCCTAGTGAGAAGAAGGAGGATCTAGCAGAGTGCATGCAGATCTCCTGTCTTCTTTTGAGTATAATGTGGATTCTATGTGCCTGTAAGAAGCTTGACCAAAGATAATAAATAAGACAAAGAGTTGGTGGACGTAGCCCCAGGGTGGGGGTGAACCACATATATGCCGTGTTTCTCTACTTTGTGCAATGTGTTGATGTGCTTATATGTTATCTTTCTTAGTGCTTTGATATAGATGAATGGTAGATAGATATACAGATGCTTTGTGCTTACTAATGTGAATGAATACTACATTTGGCCTATGTGGATGTGCTTAGTTCTTGAATATAGTAGATCTGGATGAATACTGTGATGCTTTGTAATTAGGGTTTAACTGTGCTATAACTCAGACTGGATATTGATGAATGTTAACTATTGAGTGCTATGTTAAGTGTTAGAATCATAGATCTGTGTCCCATCCAATGTTGCAGACACTTGATTCTTGCAACCACCCCTGCCTCTACCTCGGGTGAGAATTCATCTTCTTCGTAGGTGTTTCCGAAAGGGCCGGTATTTAGGGTTTTGTTGGTGGGTTGTTGTAGCAATGAACCATGGGTCTGCCCCTATGCCAACAAATGGTTCTATTGTCAGGACCTTCAACTGTGATTGCTAGGAACTGAGGATGAAGAATCTTTGTGAAAAGATCCGACCTGAAACTATGATTGCTAGGAACTGAGGAAGAATAAGATTTGTGCAAAGATCCAACCTGAAACTATGATTGTTGGGAACTGAGGAAAAAGAAGCTTTCTGTGAAGATCTAACCTAAAATTTTGAAATATTTATGCATAGATATATTGCTCTAGTGCATAGTATTCTACTTGATATGTGAAGCTATGTGCCAAGAAGGGTTAGATTTGAAGAAAAGAGGTAAGATCTACAAGCTCTATGCTCTGATAAAGGATCCTAGAAAGATTTTTTTGCAAGTTAGCTACCATGATCCTAGTGTGCAGTACAGGAAAGGTTGGGGATCATTTAAGAGAAAGAGAGGACTAACTCTTTGTTACATTTGTAGAAGACCAGGACATTTTGCTAAGAAATACCCTGGAAGAAAACCTAGTTTCCTCTGTTGCAAAGCTATGGACCATGACGTATTAGATTTCCCTAGAATGATTTCCAAGCTTGAAAGGATGAATATGAGACAAGGATACCATGAGAAAGGTTAAGAAACTAAGATTATGATAGAACCCTAGAAAGAATCAGAAAAACTATTGCTACAGATAAAAGAAACCATGAATGACCACCGACATATCATCTTATCAGAGGCATTCAAAGAAAAAGAATGCATTGAAGTAAGAATAGGAGACTTTGACATTGACTATGTTCTGGATGAGGAAACAAAGGTGAATATTATGACAGAAAGAACTTGGGAAATTCTAGGAAAGCCTACTATGATTCCTTCATTGGGAGGAATAGGATTATTCAGAGGAAAACTGATAACCTTATGTGGAAGACTTACCCAGATATCTATGAGTTCTCATGGAACTTCGACGGAGGAAGAATTTGAAGTTGTTATATTTATTGAGAACAATGCTCCATTTTCTATGTTACTAGGAAAAACTTGGATTGAAGGAGATCATGCCAGAAGGAAAGAAGAAGAAACCTTAGAGTAGAAGAAGAAAGAGTTAAAAGATTTCATGACTAGGAGGATCACACACTTGATTGAAGAACAACAAAACCAAGTGAAACTATTTAAAACTAGAAAATTGGATGTCTAAGTGGGAAGAACAATATAATACCCGCAGAAGACTGAAGTACCTATTCCAGATACAGATGAAGTTCTACTCCTGATTCCTAGGAAAGAATCTCAACAATGCGAAGTTACTCTGCCAAATGAAAATAAGAATCAAAATGGAGAAAGGAATATCGAGACGAAGCTCACTGGAAAGAAGGATCGAAAACTAATTAAGAAGAGAGCTAAGACCGAAAAGTTACAAAAATCTCTAGAAGGAACTTTGCAGAAGGAAATTTTGAAAAATTGGAACTTCGTCGGGATATCAATACAATGTCACATGGCACTTCACCATGGTGATGCAATATAGTCATTGCGAATAGTATAACCATTAGACCGACAACCCGAATGGGTAGAAAGGAATTTATGATCATAAAGTTCACCAACAGACCATTGGGACTGTGCCATAACAGACAGAACTAATTTAATGAAGGTTTTTCACCCATTGCAAGAGGTTCATTACCTTGTTATCTATTTATCCTATCACGCCATGCAACGAGAACACTTTTTCTAACCATGAATATGAGTCTTCATATTAGTTTATTTCACATAGTGATCATCGCACTCTTACCATCTGTCCCATTCCATTGACTAGTTACTCTTCGAAACCGAGATATTCAACCACGAGCATGCATGTCAGATGAGCTTAGCGCTATAGAGAAAATTGTCGAAGAAGTTCTCATAGACCTAATGAATGAAAGAGTAATGTCTGAAAGAGAAATTTCTACAAGTATTCAAGCATCATTGATGAGAGGAGTGTAAGCCTCTCTGTCGACTACTCGCAAAGCCGGATCATCCCAACCATCAGCAGAAAAAATAACCAAACACAGAGATGACCTAGAAAATGTGAAGATGATCCCGACCATATTGCTCGATTACATCCCACCTCTGGTCAGAGCTGTGAGTCGATATAGCGTGCCAAGATATTTTGAGTACTCCATGGTTACTGTGTACCTCCCAAAGGGGATACGCGTAGTTCGCGCACAGCAGGACAACATCACAGTGTTGAATTTCAGTGACTTCAACCTTGGAGATCACAAAAACTATAGCATGCTCAACCTGTACAAATACCTGACTAGAAAGAAGGGGAAGAATTTGAAGATAATCCCTCAACCGTGGTCGATGAGCCTTGCACATTCCACCCTGTTAAATGTAATGAAAATCCCACACTTCGGAAGGCCCCAGGAAGTGAACGCATATGTCAAGATATTACTTTTATGTTACCATGGCAGTTACTTATGGCTAGACCATTGTATTATAGTTGATCCGACATTGATCCATAGGATCACCGGGTTAAGTATGCAAGGACCCGATCTGCATGAGTTCTATCCAAGAAAAGTCACAGATCATGCACTAGCACAGAAGATCAAAGATACATATGGTGATGTTGAAAAGGGGACACGAGGATACAAGGTAGCCTCCATCCAGAATGGAACAGTGTGCCTAGCCTACCAAATAATAGCCGGAAAGTTAGTAAGGAAGAACAAATCTACACAAGTTACAGGCTTTGTCATTGACCTCGCAGGGAAGTGTGTGGAAGGCCTACAAATGAAATGTGTGAAGTTCCTAGTTAATCAGCTGGAACTAGACTGTCGCGAAGCACAAGATCAGGGCTACGAGTTTCATTTTAGATGGCTCCTAATCCTCATCGCCATTTTTTCATGGGATATGCCGGAAGGTGCGACCTTTCTAGATATTGAACTGTTCGAGCTACTTGCTGTGAAGTTCACCACGCTTTGGTACTCAAGTGATATGAACAAACAGTGGCAGTCGAATGTTGTTTTTCATACATATTACCTTCAACTAAAGAGATCCATCGAACCTGAACCTTGCATAACCTAGAACACCCTATAGAGGTTCCGACCCCTGATGAAGTTCTGCAAAGATCAGAACTTCATCTATATAATAGCACGAGCTGATGAACATAAGGAATAGCTTCAGTCATACTACAAACTCATGGAAGAAGATGTGGAAGAGATAACTAAGGAATGGTCCACAGACCTCCTTATTCCCGTAGACCCTACAAAGATGTATGACCTTGAAATCTCTGAGACCACACATAAAGAACATGATACACCCAGGCCCAGAAGAACGAAGAATAACGAACGGGTCCAATATTTAAGAAGCACCTCAAGAAATACTACTTCACTATCACCTGACCGAGGGGTGATGAAAAAGTAGAAGAGATAAACAACTAGGGAGTTGAACATAAGAAAGGCGAAGTAACACCACCTAGAGAAGAGGTTGATCCCCTAAATAAGAGGAAGGTTTCTCCCCCAAAACCTTCTTCTAGGAAGAAATCAAAAGCCATCGTGACTAAGATGAAGATTGTCCTTACTGTCGATGATTTTGACTTCATCATCGCATCTCTAAATGACGCTTCACTGGAAATCACCAAGAAACAAGAAGCCAAGAAGGAGGAAATGTACGATAGAATTGAGGTCGAACTCTAAGGGGTACAACAGGCCCTTCAGTCAAGTCGCGTAGACTCCACTGTTCCCCTTCCATCAGGAGAACTAGAGTTGGGAGATGAGCCAGCCCAACTCCACTGACTAGCTGATGCGGTCGAAGCTCACCTTCTTTTCACTCAAGAAGAAACAGAACAAGCCACCTAGGCCTTGAAGCAAGTGCAAGGCTCAATCATATAATAACACAGAGTTGCAAAACATGAGAAGGTTTCTCTCCAGGAAAAGTTTGAAGAAGATAAAGTACGGATGCAACAAGAAAAAGAACAGTTGCTCGTAGAGAAACTCGAAGTGAAGGAAGTAGTCAATAGAGCACTCTTCTCTATGACAGGCTTAGATCCACAAGTAGAAGACCAAATCACGCATCAAGTAGAGAATCTTGCAGAAGCTATCCAATAGCTACAACAACAAATAGTAGACTTAGAGCTCCACACAGTGCCCAACACCCTGTAGGATGTGAGGGATCAAAGAGAAGAAACTTCTTCAAGCACAGTTGAGAAAATCAAAGCCCTCACCATGGAATGTAAGAAACTCACTGATCATAGTGCCCAGACCTATGAGAAACTCACTGAGAATCCAGAGTTCAAGGCACTGGAGTCGTAGCTCCAAGAGGCAAAGTATCAAGAAGAGACAATAAAGTTGTAGTTGAATCCCCTTCCAACTGTGGAGAGAATGAAGTGATCCTAGGAGCAACGCACTGTTGGCATGTTTTACAGACAATGTGTGCTTGTCATTGATGTCAAGAACAATGAGTGAATCGATGGCAAAACAAGAACAATGTAAGCTAAGGAGGATTAGCGCAGAGTCACACGCAGTGCATAGGTGTGCATCAGGGATGAGGTTAACTCATTGCCAAAGCTCAAGAGAGATAGCATACTCAGGATCTCAGGTGGATCAAAGGTCAAGGACTTTGACACTTAGAAATTTTTCTAAGGAGGATGTGTAAGCTCGGGCAAAGAAGCGACATTGATCGTTGGATCCCATTCAGAATTCTCGATGACCATCAGATCTGAATCTAGATAGGAGGAGCACAAAGATGAAGGACATATCTCTGGTGTTAGATCCGAGCATAGGTTCCGACCATCATTGGATCAAGAAGAACCTGCAGGTTCTTTAAAGTGCAAGATCGAAGTGGTGGTCCAACTCCATTTCGGAGTTTTGGCTATCGGGGTTTCGGATACTGGAAGTTGGAGTATCGAAACACTTTGCAACAAGAATGTCAAAATCACGATATGCGAAATCAGGATATGATCTAAGTCGTTGAATCAAGATCATATCTGGACCATCGAATCATAGGACATGTGGAGAAAGATCATCATGTCGTTGAATGGAAAGTCAAACGAACGGGGTTCCCTAACCTCTCGAATTCACGATATGCAAAATCGTGAAACTATCTTAGCCATCAGATCGAGGTTTGTTTTGGACCATTGATCTAGATCCATATCGGAGTCTCACCTATCGTGACTTGGAGTGACGAGAACCTCCATTTAAGGAACAGCGAGATGTGAGATTGTGAAAATATCAGGACCATCGAATCACCAAGAACATGGAACGTTGATCTGAGCTCCATCTCGGAGCTTCGCCTATCATGACTTGGAGTGACGAGAACCTCCATCACAGGAATCGTGAGATGCGAACTCACGATAAGATCTGGACCATCAATACACCAAGATTCTGGACCGTTGATCTGACTCCATTTCGGAGTTTCGCGAATCGTGACTTGGAGAGGCAAGAAACATAACCACAAGAGTTCCAAAATGCTGAAACATGAAATTGTGAAATACTTTAAGGCTTGTGGTCTTAGCCGGTGGTCACACCATCGAAGAGCTGAAGAGAATGCTACATGCAGACAAACTCCTTTTCGGCGTTTCGGGGATCGCGACTTGGAAAGTTGAGAAACTTCACAATGGAATTAACGAAAAGGAGAAATGTGAAATCATGAAAAGCACGTTATGAACAAGCGCTTGGTCATGGCCATGCTATATAATGGAAGGATCTAGCGTATAAAATCTCTGTTTTGGAGATCGCGACATGGAGATTCAAGATGTCTCATCACAGAATCTTTGAATTGTGAAAGTGCGAAATGGGTAAATAACGCAAGAACCCATTAGAGTTAATTCAACAATGCAGGTGAACATGAGCACGATCAGAGGGCTAATGTTGATCCTCACAGTGTAACTGCTAGAAACCATTGATGGTTTCTACCAGAGGATGCGAAGAGACTTCTGTGTGATTTCCAGAGGAGTTGAAGAGTTACAAGGAATCTGCCAGTGGAATGAAGATGATTCGTGGAGGAAACTGGCAGTTGGATGAGGGTTGGAGCTTGTAACTAAAACAGAAAGGATGAGCTTGACTGTAACAGAGAAGACAAAGAGTCTCAACTGCCAGAGAGAAAAAGGAATCTCAGCATAACACCTAGTGATGATAGACACAGGGGTTGAACTGCCAGAGAAGCTGAAGAGTCGCGATGATGATCAGGCAGAGCACTTGAGATGTGGAGGAGATTGGTGAGGTATGAGCATGCAGAGGAATGGTGAATAGTGCATGCATAAGGTGCACAGAAGCTATAAATACACGGTACAGAGAATAGATGAGGTTGGCGTTGCTGCTGGAGTTGCCGTTGTTGTTGAAGGTGATTCATGCATGAAGAAGGATTAGAGTGCAGCAGCTGAATTGAACAGAAGAGGAACTGTGCAGTGAATGGACATCGCGCACAGAGCATAAAAATAAGAAGAAAAGACAACGCAAGTCAGGTGTGCAGGAAGGCAGTGAGGCAGACAGAGCAACGAAATGCAGTAGAACAATGATGAGTCTGGTAATCCATTGTTGAACATTATATCACTGTAATGAGTTTCAGTAGCAAAGATTTATAAAACAGGGTGGTAGGGAGGTGCTAGGGAGGAATTTTGTCCTCAGAGGTTTAAATGGTTGCTTGAACACAGGGTTTTGGCGCTTCCTTCTAGTTGGTGCTAGAGAAACCAGGGATTTGGTGCTTCCTTCTAGTGGGTGCTAGAGAAAAATAGAGAGTTGGTACTCTCAGCAAGTTGTAGCTTGCAAAACAAAGGTTGTATCCTCACAATGAGTTGGTGCTCATATGTATGACAATGTAAAGAATGTAAATAATACTTATCATATAAAGAAGAAGAGGTTTTTACCCTGTATGGGTTTCCTTGGGAAATATTTGTCTCTGTGTTTCTCATATATGTGACTGATGTTGAATGTGCCATTGTTTATTTCCTGCGTTATTGTGATCATCATTGAGTGCCTTGTAAAGATTTTGAAAGAAGCATAATTGTTTAAGCACGGTAACAACTGATTCACCCCCCCCTCTCAGTTGTCCAACAATTGGTATTAGATCCATCCCCTTTTATATAAGGGTAGATCCTAGAGCTTAAACATGTCAAGCCATGAAGGAAATTCATCCAATAAGGCCCCTCTGTTCAATGGAACAAACTTTTCCTTCTGGAAAGTTAGAATGAGAACCTACATAATGTCGTTAGGTGTAGATGTCTGGGATGTGGTAGATACTAGTTATGTAAAGCCAGTTGTGCTAGCTAATAAGGATGAAAAACTAGAATTTAGCTTCAACACTAAGGCTATGAATGTTATCTTGAGTGGGCTTGCAGAAGCATAATTCGTAAAAGTTATGCACCTAGGAACTGCCAAAGAAATGTGGGACAAACTCATTAGTAGCTATGAGGGCAATGAGAAGGTAAAGGATGCAAATCTTCAAACCTACAGAATACAGTTTGAACAACTAAAGATGAAGGAAGATGAAACTGTTGGAAAATACTTTCTGAGAGTAGAATAAATGGTAAATGCAATGAAGGCACTTGGTGAAAAAATTGATGAACCTTCTTTAGTTCAAAAAATCTTGATAACTCTCCCAGATAGGTTCAACCCGAAGGTCTCTGCTATAGAACAACTTAATGATCTAAAAAAATTGGAATTTGATCAACTTCTAGGAACATTGACTACATATGAAATGAGAATAGTTAAAGATAAACCTACCTCCAGAGAAGCATCATTTAAAGAAGACAAGAATGAGGATTCTGAGCCCGATGAAATTGAAGAAGAATTTATGAAGAGACTGAAGAAGGGATCAGGAAAATACAAAGGTAAACTGCCTTTCTAATGTTTCAACTGTGGTAGGATAGGTCATTTTGCAAATAAATGTCCCCACAAATGAAAGGATCATACATGTGATGATGAGGAGAAGTACAAACACAAAAAATTCTTTAAAGAGAAAAACTTTAAGAAGAAAAGTATGTACGTAAACAATGAAGATGATCCTTTAGATGATGAAGAAAATGACTCCTCTATTGAAGATAAACTAAATGACTTCATACTTATGGCCAAAGAGGATTATGATAATAAAAGCATAGGGAGTAATGAAGAAGAAGTTGTGGTTGACATGGAAGGAGAACTGATCAGTGCACTGGAAGAGATTGACAGACTAAGAATCAAGAACAGAAAGCAAAGACAATTGTTGACACAGTTCAAGAAAGACAGTAAAGAACCTGATGAAGACCTTGTCCTACTAAAAGTAGAATTGGAAGAGGCAAAGAAAATCGAAGAGATTTTGAAACAACAACTATCAGAAAAGAAGGCAAGATGTGAAGCATTAGAACAAGAACTAGTGAAAACGAGGAAAAAAATGGAGAAGTTTCAAGCCTTGTGTAATCCGAATATGTCAAGTATCAAAGCCTCAGAAGGATTGGCCACCATTCTGAATCAGCAAAGGAATCCAAAGCTGAAAACTGGCTTGGGGTATGAAGAGGGATCAAGCAGTGGTAATCCAGGAAATGAAGAACCCATCAAGTTTGTCAAAAGTACAACCAATGACAATAACAATCCTGTAGAAATAAAGGAAGACAATCAGCTCCCCAGGTTGGGTAAGGTAAAATATGCCACATCTGAATCTATAGAACAAAGAAGTAATGTGCTCACTATTGAACGACGCCATCAGCCTAGAAGAAATTGATTTTCTCAAAGAAGACAACCATTTTCCATGTGCAAAGAATTTTTCTATGGCTATTGTTTCTACTGTGCTAACTTTGGTCACAAAGACGTAAATTGTTCCTTAAGACTTAGACATCAGAAATTAAGATTTCAAAGGAATAAATACTTGCCACAAAAAAGAATGATGCAACCAAGTAACAAACCTTCGCTGATTGCCAATTTCCAAATTAAGTCTAGGGACATGCAACTAAAGAGGTCAAGAAATAATCAACAGTCAATGAGTAGACAATGCTACACCAATAAGTTTGACTTGTTGAAAAATGATATTGAATGATACATCTTTCATAACTATTGAAACAAATCTATTGACTGTCATTTAAGGGAATATGAACCAGATTCAAAATCTCCTGCTAAAAATGTCAAGTTTTGGAAGAAGAAGGAAAGTGACAAGTGTGGATTAGTGTTGTCCACTCAAAGAAAAATGAACCCTTGGTATATAGATAGTGGATGCTCCAAACACATGATGAGATACAAAGGAAAGTTTCTATCTCTAAGTGAAAGCAAATTAGGAAACGTAACCTTTGGAAATGATACTCTAGGGAAAATAAACGACAAAGTGATGGTGAGCTTAAGTAATGGAAAAGGAAAATCCCAAGATGTTCTACTTGTGGATGGGCTGAAACATAATCTGCTCAGTGTAAGTCAAATGTATGATAGAGGATGCGAAGTGTTGTTCATGTCCAAGGACTGCAAGATAAAGTCTGTATTCTCAGGACAAGTGGTGGCCAAAGGCATAAGGACATAAAATAATGTATATGTGTTGAAAGAAAATAGAGAAGAATGTCATCTAAGAAAACATGATGAAATCTAGTTATGGCATAGGAGACTTGGACATCTAAATTTTGACCACTTAATCAACCTCAAAAACCTTTAGGCAGTAAAAGATCTTTCGAGAATATCAAAGCCCCGAGATTCAATGTGTAAACCATGTCAAGTAGGGAAGCAAAACAGGACACCGTTTAAGTCCAAGAGCTTTACTTCAACAGAGAAACCACTCCAACTAGTTCATATGGATTTATGTGGACCATCAAGACAGGAAGGCACAGGGAAAGAAAACTACTTCATGTTGATTATCGATTATTACTCTAGACTTACTTGGGTTGCCTTTCTCAAAGAAAAAGTTGAAGCATTTGAGAAGTTTAAAATATTTAAGGCTTTAATAGAGACTCAAACAGGAAAGAGGTTAAAGGTAGTAAGATCAAATCGGGGAGGGGAGTTTATGTCAAGAGACTTCAAGGAATTCTGCGATGAACATGGGATCAAGAGAGAATACACAATCCTAAGAACTCCACAACAAAATGGAGTTGTTGAGAGGCAAAACAGAACCGTGTAGGAAATGGCCAAGTCAATGATGAATGAGAAGAACATTGGTCAAACCTATTGGGTAGACGCAATACACACAATAGTTCATGTGCTTAACAAAGCCCACCTCAGACCACAAAGTGACAAGACACCTTATGAATTATGGTTTGGAAGACCT
>ML865950.1:27464-37788 GCA_009831015.1 Picea engelmannii | reverse complement strand
TACACTGAGAGGTTCCTCCAAGTAATGTGCCCAAAATGACCTCTTCAGTGAATTTCATTGACTTATAGCTCAAAATAGTCAAAATCATGGAAATCGTCGGAATGCAACGAAACCAAAGCCAACCTGTGCGGAATGGCTCATAAGGATGGAATATGATGAGCAATGCAAGCTAAACCCCACAATGCCTCTCAATAACCCCTGTACTCTCTATAACCTCCATTTGGCTACTTTGGTCATCATAACCCTCTGCACTGTGATGATGTCCCAAAGTGGGGACATTACATATTCTTTCTTTTCTTTTATTGCTTTTTATTTTTTATTTCAAGGCCTAACTAGAGGACACTGCCTTGGCGTGGTGACCAGAGCTGACAGTGTTACCCACAAGCGTTTTCACAGAGATGAGAAGGCTGGCTCGTGATGAGATCCCCTTTCCCTTGGCCATGCAACCAAAGGTCACTGCCTTGGCGTGGTAACCAGATAATTGCAATGTCATACTGCTAGGTACCCATGAACATAATAGGCTAGCTCATGATGAGACCCCCTATCCTCTTAGCTAGGTCTTGTTTTGTTATTTTTCTTCGGGTCCCTCTTATTTCTTGCTGAGAGGAAGGTTTCATTTTTTATGGCTTTTATCTTTTATCAGCTACTTTTACCTTCTGGGCCTTTAGCCCCTTCTTCCCACGAGATAAGGTGCAACCCCACAAATAGATCATCCTAATGCTCAGAGTAGGGGAGTGGAACATATGAGTGGAAGATAAGATGTAAAAGTGATGACCTGATGGGATCGGACGATGACTCTTTAAAAATCCCCCCGGTGGCAAACCAAAACCTATGGGTACAAGCTTGCTAGGGCACCCTGTCAATCCCCTCAACGATGGTCAAGCGGGTCAATGTAAGATCCAAGCAGTTGTCAGAAATAAAAGGAGTAAGATGCATATATCTAAAGATTATAATGATAAAAAATGACACATACCATGATACCTGGACCAATTACCTCATGGAGCAAGAGTCTTCTCCGATACAAGTCCAAGCCGAAGGTAATGGATGCTGTTGCGGCTGACAAGACAAGTCTGATGAAAGAGAAGAAAGATGGGCCCTCCAGGGCCATGCTCAGGTCAATCCTGCTCTCGGTACTCCATGTGTAGGACCTGTGGGCCTCGAGACATGATCTCCTAGTTATCCCTAGAAATTGGGGATAACAGGGCCCTGCCACTGGTGAATCATGACATGCCTGTAGTATCTTGGCCTTGAAGGTTGACTCAGGAACCAAGAAGATTCGACCCTTGTAGTAGATGATGTCATCTATGACTCTAAAGTTATCATCCTATATTTGCCCATCCATCAATTGACAAGCGAACTGATTTTTGGAATATTCCACCAAGAGGTGAGCTTTCCAGTCAACTGATATATCTTTCATGGCATAAATTTATGGCCTCCTGGATAAGGCATCTGCAACTATGTTGTTTTTCCCTTTGACAAATTCAATGTCAAAGTCACAGGCCTGTATCTTGCTGACCCATTTTTGCTGCCTCTCATTTAAGTCCTTTTGTTCCAAGAAGTACTTAAGGCTGTTGTGATTTGATTTCACCACAAATCTTGCCCCTACCAAGTATTGCCTGAATTTGGCCAAAGCGTGCATGATAGTCAACATCTCTTTTTCGTAGATGGTGTAAAGTAGCCCAGGGCCCCTCAATTTTTGTCTCTCATAGGCAAGAGGGTGTTTATTCTGCATCAGTACGGCCCCAATGCCTTCTCCGGAGGCATCACACTCCAATGTGAAGGGTTGGCCGAAATCTGGGCCAACACTGGGCATGTGCTCATTACTTTCTTCATCCTATCAAATGTAGCTTGTGCCTCTTCACTCCATCTGAAAGCTCCTTTATTAGTTAGATCGGTCAAAGGTGCTAGAACCCTTTGACGAATCTCTTGTAATAGCTACAAATACCAAGAAATCCCCTCAGTTCTGTAAGAGTTTTAGGTGTGGGCCACTTAACTATTGCTTGGATCTTCTCCTGATGTACCTATACTCCCTTAAATCCAATAATGTGCCCCAAGTAGAGAACCTTTGTCATTCTAAATTCACATTTGGACTCCTTGGCATACGATGATTGGCCTTCCATGATAGTTAAGATCTATTCCACATGCTGAAGGTGTTCCTCTCACGTCTTGCTATAGATTAGCAAGTCATCAAAGAACACAAGAAGATTCTTCCTCAATTGCTTATTGAAGACATGGTTCATACATGACTGAAATGTGGCTGGTGCATTGGTTAATCCAAAGGGCATCACTAAGAATTCATAATGGTCGCAGTGACATCTGAAGGCAGTCTTAGGGATGTCCTCCTCCCTCATTTTGATTTGATGGTAACTAGAGCGCAAGTCAATCTTTGTGAAGTAGATAGCCCCATGGAGCTTGTCCAATAGCTCATCAATCCTCGGGATGGGATATCGGTTTTTGATAGTCTTCTTGTTTTGTGCCCTGAAGTCAATGCGCATGTGCATGGTTCCATCCTTCTTTTTGACTAGTGCCACTGATGAGGCAAAAGGGTTGGAACTTGGTCTAATGTGACCCATATCTAAGATCTCTTTGATGGACTTCTCTATTTCGTCCTTGTACTTCTTTGGGTGTTTGTAAGGCGTGGTGATGACTGGCTTTGCCCCTTCCTCCAACTCAATGATATTCTCAAATCCCCTATCTGGTGGCACATCCGGTGGGATGGGTCCAAACACCTTACTGTGTTTGTCAATGATCCTCTGGATCTTTGGTGCATAGTGAACCTTCCCCTTTTTGTCCACACATGTTGAAATCTTGCACTCAACAGTATATACAATCTCCTCTCTCCTGAAAATGGCCTCCATATGCTTCGCTGTGACTACCCAGGTTGTGTTGCCTGTCATGCCTCTGAGGACTACCTTTCTTCCACTCTCCTATGTGAAAGACATCGCCATGGTCTTGTAGTTGGTGGTGATAGGCCCCAACGTGCTGAGCCACTGTACTCCAAGGATTATTTATTTGTGTCAGGGAGGTCCATCACATAAACATCCTGTACTAAATCATGCCTACCCAGCGTAAGCTTCATCCCTGGAATGTACCTGTTACAAGGCATGGTGCTTCCTCCTGCTACCTCCACCTTGAATCCTTCAAACTCAATTGTGGGTATATGCCTCCTCTGTAGCAAGGCTGAGTCAATGAAGTTGTGAGAAGCACCCCCATCAATGAGCACTGACACCTTTTTCCCCTGCAATACTCCTCTCATCCTGAAGGTGTTGTACTTGGATACCCCATTGATGGATGCCAATGTAGCCCTCTCCTCTGTTGCACTGCCGTGATCTGTAGCCTCCTCTTCTGCAGTTTTGGTGGTGTCTGCCTCCATGTTCTAGATGTGGCCGAAATCCTCCTCTTCATTATCAGAAGTTACCTCAATGTAATGTACCTGGCCACGACCCATACACTTGTGTGATGGATTCCACGGCTCTTTGCATGTGTAGCATAGTTGTTTTCTTCTAAGTTCTCTTCTCGTGTTCTCATCCATTCTACCTCTTCCCTTGTCAAACCCCCTTGGGTCTCTTCCTCCTGGATTTAGTGGAGGTCTTTGATCTCTCCCCTCGGTGAAGAGCATCATGATTCTAGACTGTGACACGTCCTGCACCATGACTGCTAGCCTCTGGAACTCCTCAATATACACCTTCGGTGCTCCTGTTTGTCATAGTTGTGCGAGTTCCCTGAAATGTAGTTTTTAATCCCCCTAGTCAAACCTGTCAATGAGCCTCTGAGTAAACCCTGTGTATGCCACTATCTGATTGTGGCCCAGTGTGGTCAATCCATGATACCACCAATCATGAGCTTTTCCATCCAAGTACATGGTGGAAAACTTGATGGCATCCATCTCCCTCATAGGGTTAAGCTGCAGGTACATGTCTAGTTTTTGTACCCACGCTTGTGTAGTCATCTTGGCCGAACCATCAAAGTAGGGAATCTCCATCTTCCTAGCCCTGCGCTCAATCTCATAGCTGTTCCTGTGGTACGGCCTAGGATTGTTTCTAAATTTTAATCCACAAAACTGATTTAGGCTGATCTACCTCTGAACTGATAAGCTCAATGAGTTTTACTTCCTGGAATATTGATCAAACTGACCATCAAACTCATCTGGGTGGTTGGGTTGTGTGTACTCATCAGTAAATGAAGGTAAGTACGGCCTAGGAGTGGTCTTGTTGCCTATCTGTCCCTGTGGTGCTCCCCCTCCATGGCTTCTATCAGAATGATGATAGGGAATATGTTCCTACTAGTACCTGTTCCCTCCATGAGATCCACCAGTTTCCTTGTTGGCATAAGATTCTGGACCTTTTCCCTTGTGAGTCATCTCCATAAACATTCCTGCTATCCTTGTTTGGTTTTTATCTACCCAACTCAAGGTCCCTGATATTGAGGCCTGTCCCCTATGGTTTGCGTCCTGGATTTCCTAAAAGTGGTTGGCCAATGTACTCTCTATCTTCCGTATGGATTTACGTAGTTCCTGTGTCAAGGTTGCCAAGCCCCATGGCTCACTGTCCTCACCTGAACCTTCCATATTGGCCTCTGCCTTGTAGAAATATCGGAGGTCCTATGAGGCTTACATCTAAGATCTGTCCTTGAACTTAGTATGGCTCTAAGATTCAACTATATGGCTGTCTTCTTTTGCTGTTTTAGGACAGCAAACAATCATCCCACTTTCTACTCAATGTTTTGAAGGTTAAGTGCTCTTTTAAGGTGCCCTTGCAAGTGTTTTCTTATCTCAATGTCAGCACATGCAATATAACTTAAAACACATAACACTTCATGTAGATCTTGAACTTTAAAATGCTGATCTACACTTCTAAACATGCATAAATTTGACACAGGTATTTTTAGTCAACATGACCCTGGATAAACCCCCCCTCCCCCTCGGGGAAAACCAATTTATGTTATCGCACAGTTTGTAGCAATGATAAAAGGCTATAAGATAGAGAGCCAAACTGGCATAACAGAAACCAATCCCGCCCAATGTCACCATGATAGGAAGATTCTTTCTATTTAGGGAGGTGAGGCCTAGGGGAGGCATCCTTGGTGACTTGGGGTTTTGAGGAGGCAAAAGGATAAGAAGACAAGGATAAGTTTTCCCCTCACAAGTCACCACCCAAAACAGATAGTCCGACCAAAGGCCAATTTAAAGTAAACCCCAAGGAAAGTATACCTGCCTGGAACAAAACAACAACAAAATGATATATGCAAGCTATATCTCAATGGGGTTAGCACTTCATATAATAGATGACTATCTGAATGACAATATAAGCAAATTGGAAATAAAAGTTGACGAAGTCAATGTTTATCAATAGCAATGAAAGTAATAACACTTCACCAATAAATATTGGAGCAACAATGACATTCAATATAACCAATCAATACATCATTTAAGAGATGCTTTAACCATTATCCAATTGCTCATAAACAAAACGATGCTGCACTAATGATGTAATAGCATAAGATGACGGAAACAATTTAGGGTTAATAGGGTTATCTTTTAGACTAGGGTTAGTAGTTAGGGTTTCTATTCAAAGAGTTTGAGAGTGTTGTAATCAAGTTTCACTTCAACGTTGGAGGATTTTAGATCAATGCCTTAGGGTTTAATGGAGTCAAAAGTGAAGGACGAAGAGTTGAAGGAAGCAAAGATTTTAAGGACTAGAGGGAAGAGTTTTGAGGTGTTGCTAGAGCAAGGCCTCAAAATCAAAACCCTAGGGGAGAGAGGCTCACTCCGGTGTTTCTACAGCAAGGCCTCGTGCTCTCTCCTCCTTCCTGGCAAAACGACTAGCTCAAGAATAAAGCATAAAATCAAAACAAGAGGGTTTGAATGGACAAGGTGTTGCTACAACAAGTCCTTTCAACAAACCCTAGAAAGAGTATGAACCTAGTGTAGTAGACCTATGCTAGGGACATCTCACTCTTCTTGGCTTCTAGATAATACGGCTAGCAAAAGAGGAAGAAGAAATAGGAGTGTTGCTATGGCTAGGCTCTTTCTTCCTTCTTCAATGGCTGAAAAAATTCTCTATTAGGGGACATGAGACAAGGACCTACCTGTGTGCTTGTCACCTAGGGTTTTGATTCAGCAAAATCATAAATATATGCAAGAAATTAAACTACAACCATTCACTAAGAATTTTTGCAGAAAAATACTTACAATTCACCAAGAAATAACCATGCAAACCTTAGTTGTAACACCTTCCTTCAAGAGAAACACCATAAAATGCCAAAATTGTCTTCCTTCAACAAGTGCGCCTCACTAAATCAGCCAAATACCCAAGAGAGGGCGCAAATTTCAGACCTCCTTATGGAGTGAATGAGTCATGATGAAAAATGAAGGAGAAAATCCTCCATTTATACAATATCATGACCTAATTTTACTTTTTAGGTCATGTAAAAGGTCGACAAGGCAAAAATACCAAAATCATACTATTTTACATTAAATTGTCAAATTAAATCCTAAATCTAGCTGAAAAGAGAGTAAAAGCCCCTCCAAGGGAGACGTTAGCTCCTTTTAGGGCAGGTGGGGCATCCTGGAGCAAAACGTTAGCCCTCCTTAGGCTTCTCCAACCCGCCACACGTGCCACTATTGCTTAGTCTGCCTCCCAAAACATCCATGATGTTGGGTGACGTCATGGTCAAGGTGGTGACTTCCTAGGCCTCCCAAGTCCAACGTTCGACCGAGGAAGGGTGATCCCCCCTAGGTCAAGCTCTACCGGGGTGCCTCTGGTGGAACATCCTCTTCTCCTCTGGTGCAAAGATCTGAATCCATCTCTATCCTGTATCTCCCCCTGATGGGGTCTTAGCATCCACCTGATGGGATCTTTAGCCCCATCGAGGTCCGAACTGATCATCTCCCCATGTGTACTGGTCCAAGATGGTACCTGTCTGTCGGGCATGGTCCTACACATCAAAATCTACGTCCTCCATGGGCTCTTCAGTCACATGGATCATAGCAATGTCAATCACATTTCATCATCGATATTAATAAACATATGCATAAAACCCCTAATAGATCAATCAATAGCTCAAAGACGTTACACAAACCTACTATACAAGTCTGGGAAAAGGGCAAGGCATCCTATTGGGCTAGTGTCCACTGAAAAAGGGAAGTTCCTGGAAGAGACCTCTTCCAAGCCATGTAAGTGGATGAAGTGGTCAAGGGATGTCCAAGCAGGTGAGTGCGATGAAGGCCAAGGATGCAAGATGGTACCTGTGGGTGTCTTTGTAGAAGGCGAGTTGTACCTGTCATGGATGCAATTCTTTCCAAGGCCATTCATGCATTTTATTCTTTCTGTTATTTCATTTTTTAATTGATTTTTCTTTCTTTTTCCTCAAGAGATAATCAGGGGACATTGTCTTGGCGTGGTGACTAGTGGTGACAGCGTTACCCACAAGTACTTTCATAGAAATGAGAAGGTTGGCTCGTGATGAGACCCCCTTTCCCTTGGCCATGCATCCAAAGGTCACTGCCCTGGCGTGGTAACCAACTGATGGCAATGTCGTACTGCTAGGTACCCATGGACCTAATAGGCTGGCTCGTGATGAGACCCCCTATCGTCTCGTTAGGTCTTGTTTTATTATTTTTTTAGGGTCCCTCTTGTTTCTTGTTGAGAAGCCCTTTATTGCTTTTTCTGGGATCCCTAGGCGAAGCATCTCGAGGTTTTATTCTTATGCTTTTATCTTTTACCAGCTTGCTTTTACCTTATGGGCCTTTAGCCCCTTCTTCCCACTAGATAAGGTGCAACCCTAAAAAGGTTAACCCAGTGCCCGAACAAGTGGAATGGGACAGGTGAGCGGGAAACAAGATGGAAAAGTGAAACTGTCTCAGAGACAACCCCAGTGGCTAACCAAAACCAACAGACACAGGCTTACTAAGACACCCTATCAATCCCCAAAGCATGGTCAAGTGGGCAAGTGTAAGATCTAAGCAATTGTTAGAAATAAAAGGAATCAGATGCATACATGCAATGGTTTTGATGATCAAAGTGACACATACCAGGATACCTGAACTAATTACCTCATGAAGCAAGAACCCTCTCTAACACAAGACCAAGCCGATGGTGGTGGAGGCTGCTGCTGCTGCTGACAGGATAAAGATGCTGGAAGAGAGAAAAGGTGGGCCCTCCATGGCCATGCTGTAGTCAATCGTGCTCTCGGTACTCCATGTCTAGGACATGTGGGCCTCGAGACATGATCTCCTCGTTATCCCTGAAAGTGAGGGATAACAGGATATATGTCTATATAATGATGATCAAAGCAAGAGATGCAACAAGTAATACAATACAATGGAACCTGTATACATAGCAAGCTCCTCACAAGCCTTGCCACAAGAACCAGAGAAAGATGTGCCGAAACTCGGGTGTGCCCTCTCCCTTTGTTTCTCTCTGCACTGAAGTGAAGTGCTCTAGCTCCTCTTTGACACAATGAAGAAATCCCTCCACAAGAATGTGCCCTCCTGTGCTGTCTCTCCATTGAAACTGTCAGAACTGAATTACTCTAAGCAAATCTGCTACCAGGTAGCTGTCAACCCACTCCATAGGTGTGCCCTCCTCCTAGCAGAAATGATCACCATAAAATAACAGAGGCCAAAGTTGGATATCTCTCACCATGAAAGCATGCGCCCTCTCTCTAGCCTCCTCATGCAACTGACCTCGTCTCAAGGCCTCAAGTCCTCCTCTCCTGGTGAGAAAATGAAGGATACAAGTGTGCCTCCTCTCCTAGATGCGCCCCTCCTCCATATAACGTGCTCCATCCAATAAATAGAAGCTAACACTCCATGGATGTGCTCTCTGTTATCGCACGGTTTGTAGCTAGGATAAAAGGCTATAAGATAGAGGGCCAAGCTGGCGTAACAAGAACTAATCCCACCCAATGTCACCACAATGGAATGATTCTTTCTCTTTAGGGAGGTTAGGCTCAGGGGAGACGTCCCCGATGACTTGGGGTTTTGAAGAGGCAAAAGGCTAATAAGACCAAGATAATGTTTTCCCCCTTCACGAGTCACCACCCAAACAGAGAGTCCGACCAAAGTCCAATTTAAGAAGTAAAACCCTTAAAGATGTGTACCTGCCTGGAACAAAGCAACAACAAACTGATATGTGCAAGCTATTTCAATGGGTTAGTACTTCATAAGACTATCTGATAAATACATATAAGAAATTAACAATAAATGTTGACGAAGTCAATGTTTATCAATATCAATGAAAAGTTATAATACTTCACCAATAAATATTGGAACAATGTAGCATTCAATGTAACCAATCAACACCTTATTCAATTAATGCTTAAACCATCATTCAATTGCTCTTAAAACAAAATGTTGCTGCATTAAAGATGAAATAACCAATGATGACATCAACAACTATGGTTAGTGAGTTAGTTAAGTTTTAGGGTTAGAAATTCAGAGAGTTTTGAGAGTGTTGTAATCAAGTTTCACTTCAACGTTAGAGGACTTTAGATCAGTGTCTTAGGGTTTTGTTATCGCACGGTTTGTAGGAAAGGTTAAATAGCTTGAGTCAAGGGTAGAAACCGGCGTAACAGAAGCTTCCCCACCCACTGTCACCTCGATGGGGGGCTCTTTCTATTTAGGAGGGCAAGTCCAAGGGAGACGTCCCTACGTCAATCTGGGTAAATAAAGGCTAATGAATAAAGGCCAAGTCAAAGGGAAACCCTTCCACAGATTGATGCCCGAGATAAGATAGTCGCCAAGATATAACCACTGCTAATGCACCTGCTTGCGAGACAAAGACAAAGAAAACTAGAGTGTACTTGCAGGGGATTAGCACTTCATAAAACCAATGACTATCTCTAATACATGAGCAATTAATAAATGCTATTATTGACGAAGTCAATGATGGCTAATAAAGCAAAGACTATAATCACTTCTCAATAAAAGCATAAAGGACAAATAGCATTCAATGTGTGCAATTTAAACCATGTATCATANTATCAATGCATTAAATGTGTCAAATCAAGCTCATATATTATGCTGCCACGTCACTATATAATGTTGCTACAATAGGTATGACGTGGGGCTGAATCAAAGAGTGAATCAGATGACAAAGAGCCAAAACGTTTTGTCAATTAGCTTAGGAACATAAAAAATAACTCAATGCCAAACAATAGAGCTGCCAGATGTCAAAACGTTGCAGGTATAAGCAAGAAACAAGGAGTATGGCGTCACAGCTATGCTATTTTTGGTGTTCTGCAGGTTAGCTAGCCAAAGTGGACGTTTTGATACTTTCAACCAGCAAAAATGCAATTTGATTCCACGGCTACAAAGAGGAGA
>ML865949.1:0-12676 GCA_009831015.1 Picea engelmannii | reverse complement strand
CTTGTACTTGAACATTTAAGTGGGGTAAAAGGAGGTTGCCCCCTCGAAGAGGCTTATTATCTGAAATTATCTCTTTTTCAAGGCGTTGATTACTTTTCCTGAGGTTTTTATATGCTATATTGATGTTTGGTTCTTAACAGCATGCATAAGAGAAATTTTGCAGAGTGGACACATGGGAAGCTCAAATAAAGATAATTATAGATCAATCTCAAATACTTTATACTCAAAAATCAGAGTTACAAATCACAGTCGAAACTGATGTCAAAATAGCTCTCTTGAAATTTCTAAAAAATATATAGTCTATTACATATTCTTTGAACTTTAAAATGCATTTGTCTTTAAGGCTAGGATTGGGGATCCCGTAGACCATAAAGAAAATATACAAAAGAATGAAGCTTGTAGAAGGAATATGGTGGGCTGTAAAAGAACAACAATACCTAGTAAGAAGAAAAGAGAAGTTATCAGTCTTTGGTTAAACCTTTATATTCAAAGAAGCGGAGTAACTGGATGAAGGACTTGATAAAGAAAGAAAGATGTGATCACCATAAACTTACTATGATGGTCTCTCGTTGTTTTCACTTACTTGTTGGTGTCCTTTTATTGTCTTCATTAATGGTTACAGGAACTATCTCAATTGTTTCCTGCCCCCCATTGGTCAATTTGTCGATAGATTTCTTGAACCATTCTTCCATATAACTTTCTATTGGTGCCATGTTGATTTCATGCTAGATTTTTATGTTGAAAAACTCTCCCTCCAAGTCTCTCAGATCAAGGGAAATGCCATGTAATTCTTCTTTAATGTCCTAATTTTTCACAGAGTAGTCCACTAGCCAATTGTTTATTCCATCCTCGTCATATTCAAGTATACCATAGAAATTTTCAACTAGCAAACCTTTAAAAATATCAACTTGCTCTTCAATATCAACTTTCTCTTCAAACTATTGTGTTGTGAGGAACATCGAGTTGAGAATTAGTTTGGGATCTTGTACTTCGTTATCACTCCCGGCTAAGTCTATCTCTGTGAGCCTCTTGAATAATTATTCCCTCTTTGATATATCTTGGTTGCATGCTTGAACAATATTATTTAAGTTTTTTATCTTTTCTTTCTGGCATGCGTTCAACTATTTTATCCAGCTTGGGGAGGGAAGATCCTCCTCTCTTCTCCTTAGTTATGTCATGTTGGAAACTCTATTTCCAAAGTATAGTACAACATCGAGGTAAAAACCTTCTTCATTTTTCAGGTCATCTTGCAAATACTTGTGAAAGGCATGTGCCCTCTATCCAAAAGAAGCAATGTTTTTCGAAGTTTCCCATGCCTTTGTTATCAATGCCATTCTTTTCTTAATATTTCTTTCCACATAGTTCCTGGCTGATGTAAGTAGGCTTGAGGATCCTTTTAATTTAGCATCAGGTGTGGTGGTTCTGACTATTGTCAAAGGACTGGAAAGAAGTGGAAGAGGAATTAAGGCGTCTTCCAGTTCCTTGATCCTTTCTTTCAATTTCATGTTTTCCTCTTCAAGACCACCAATGGAGTCATCCATAGAATCCCTAGTTTCTCTATGAATTATAGAAATATAGGAAGGCCACATATCTCTTAGGTCAACCTATGAATGATATTTCCTTTTCTTATTCTTTACATCACCTTTCTCAATAATCAATTTCTTGGATTCCCTGTCAAAGACAATGCTCTGAAAAGCAAATGACTCTTCCTCATTGAAGTTCTCATTCTCGATAATTTCCAATGATGAATTTTGATCGGTCGTGCTCCCTGGCTGATCCACTGTAGGAAACATCTTCTCTATATCCTCCTTGATCTCCATGTCTTCAAGGCATAAGTTGTTGATGTCACTTTCTATGCGGTGGTATTCTTCCTCTTGCACAAAATTTTTCCTCTTTTTTCTCAGAGGAACCTTGTGCAAGCTCTCGATAATTCCCAATGGGGGATTCTTTTATCCTCCGCTGATGGAACTAGTGTTGGTAAATTTCCTGGTTGGGTGGGCATATATAGCATTGCTCTGAGAGGTGGTAGTCTTAGGAGTGATAGTTGGAGATTGGGCACTCTTCTCGTCGAGACCCTTTCCTTTCTACTTGTAAAATTCATTAGTACTAAGTATTGTCTCCAAGTCACCATAATTGTGAGCAGAAGTGCCTAAGTTATTGTCTTCTTCCTCACTCAGAATAGTATGAACAAATGAATTTTCGAATCCTACTTCCAGCATATGTTCCACAAAAATTACGTTAGGGTCAAACCTATTTATCTTTTCATCATATTTCAGATTCAGATTGTGGAAATGGTTTGCAAATTCATCAATTTTGTTTATATTCCTGAATATAAAGTCCCCAATTTTCCAAGGCAAGGGTATGAATTTCTTTTTCCATTTCTCATGGAAAAAGTGCAGCCATAAATTATACTGCCCTGTGACTTCCGTAATAAACATTTTAGCAGATACATGGCATGGAAGAAAGGAGGGATTTTCCTTAGAACCGGAAATCTTGATAACATTGTGATTTTTCATTTGCTCCAACATCCTCTTTTTATCCAGGAATTTATTTTCTTGGTCAGATATTCTGGGGGTATCTTTTACAAACAATAATCCTTTGAAAACCAATACGAAATCATTGAAAAATTAATAGAAATGCAAAGAAGCTTTGTGTCTCCACAACGCTTGATACCAGAAGGTAACTGGGTCAATTTCATAATTCATCCTCTTACAGATAGAAAATTTCATAAATTGACAACAATGTGTTATCCCAAACACCAAATAAGAAGCCATAAAGAATTTCTTATCTTTTTTGTACTATGAAAATTGGGAGGAGATTTCATTGGAAATCAGTTTTCCCCAATCAAAAATAGCTTTCTCTTTGACTGTAAAATATAATATATAAAGAATCATATGGGAAATGTTGGCGTTACTTTCTTGTCCTGTCACCCTGGTGAATAACCAAGCAATTTCCCGAAAGGGGTTTTTGAACAAGTCGACCTACAACCTGGTAATGTCTTCAAAGACAGCCACGGAATTCTCCAAGAACTCAGGCAAGAGGTCTAGGCCATTGTCATGCTTTTTCAAGAAATCCCTGCAATCCTCTCCTTTGAAAGTAAGTATTGGCTCAGGGAGCTTCAACATCTTACAGAACACTTGAGGTGAAAGAGAGATGGGAGAATGGTATTGAAGTTGAATAATCCGTTGACTCGGTATGTATTTCTCAACGCACCATGAAACCAGTTCCTTGCAATCGAAAACTTTAGGGACACACCCTGCATGAGCAATTCCAAATGTCCAAATCACTTCCTTCTGAACAGAAGGGGATGAATAGTAAGAATATGCTCTAGACCACTGAAATTTCGGATCCTCATGCCCAAAAATATTCAAAGTATCACCACAAAATTGTTGTCGAGCTGCTGCAGCCATAAGTTGACAAGAGATTTCATTTAATCCAGATAATATTTGCAATGAGCGCTTGAGAGATATAAAAATAATATAATCTTCGGCAAATCGTGCTTTAATGCGGTTTAATGAGAAATTTACTCAAGCCCTTCACTTATTAATGAATATATTTACAGAACGTACATGATGAGTTGTTAGCATTAAACCATAATAAATGTGTATTGGGAAAAGAACGAAGGTGGTGGGGATTGATGAGAGCAATTAGGATTTGGGAACTTTTGTGAACCCGCCAAACCGGGAACTTGCAAACCCGCAGTTGTGAATGATATAAAATAAGTTAAGTTTTAGGAGTGGTCGGTTGGACTTGGATACACGAGAAATGAAATATTTAGGAGCTCGATACCCGCGATAAGTCTGACAGTCATAATGTGGATCGTGGATATTTGGGTGCAAAATGGATATTGTAGAACTTGGAATATGAAAGCTTGAACCCGTAAACCTGTGACTGCAAAAACGGTTAAGTATAGAATAATACTGTAGTCGGTCAGACTCATGATATGGGAGTATGGATGGAGATGAAGATATGCGAGTCTGTGAACCCTCCATTTTGAAAAATGACTAAGTATAGTAACTAGAAAGGGAGAAGAGAAGGGAGAAAATAAAAGGGGAAGTGAGGGTAGGTATAGAAGAGGGAAAGTAAATGGGAAAAAAGAAGTTGGTAAAATAGAAAGGGGAGGGAAAATTTGGAAGCGACAATTGATCTCAACATAAATGTAGGTTAACGATTACATAGTTCAAGAGGTCCATGATGTCATGAGGGTGGATTGAGATTGTCGCTCATGAATATTTCTAAGGGGCGCACAATAAGGTGAAGTTATTATTCCTTAGAAACCTTTAGTCTCTCACAAGGTCGACTGAATGGAGTGTTGAATCCAAGGGTTGAACAAACTTCCAAAACCAGTCAAAGGCGAGTGGCACCCTTGGAGCACATAGGTGCATCTTGAAGGGCACTTCGAGTAATTAAAAATTGAGTCAATAAATCTAGGTGGGATAGAAAACATTTAAATGGTTAGACCGTGTTTGAATAAAATAATTAATTAGTCAGTATAATATAAAGCCTAACAAAAGTCTAAGCCTAAGTCTAAGAGTAAGTTGAAGTCTAAAATTCAAATAAATGACTAATTGAAATATGACATAAGTTAAAATATTTGAGATAAATTCAAACTCTAGAAAAAAATATCGTGAATAAATTTAAAAGGGTGGACAAAATGCACATGTGTGCATGAAATTAAAAAAAATAAAAATAAAAATTAAATAGAATAAATAATAACTTGAGAGATTATGTGTATACATAGAATAGTATCTTAAGTCAAGCTACCACTAAGTCTAAGTAGAAGAAGAATCCTAATCCAACTCTAACTAAGATCTAGTTAGGAGACATTCATTAAATGAGAATTTGGGGAATAAAGGGACAACTAAGAGAGAAAATAGGAACACATTGGGGAATGTGGGGGAAATTGGCTTTTTAAATAAAATAAAAAGGGTAATTACTTGTGCATCTTGGGGAAAGTGTCACATGTGTGTGGGTTAATAATCCTAATTAAATTAATTAAATATATAATTAATTGTGCATGAGGGCATGTGTCATTGGGGGTTCTTCTATAAAACAAATGTGGTAGAAGGTAAATGGATCTCACTTTTTGATGGTATTGTTATGCTGTCAAAATTTGGCTGGACTATGCTTTACTTGTGAGAGTTGGGATTTCAAGCTTGAGAAAGAGTGGAAGCTCTTCCTTGCAAGGAAATATTGGAGCTATTGTTTTTTGGTTTTTATGTTTGGCCCCTTTGCGGCTCAAGGGGCTAAGGGGGAAGAAGAGTACCCCTAGTGTTGTCTGGGAGGTACAGGTGAAGTTTGTGGATTAGCAAGTGGAAGTAAGGAGATTACATGCAAGGCTTCAAGATGAAGAGAATCCTCCATTTTTACATTCATTGGTCACGATATTTTTAATTCTAGCCACTTATTTATCAAAGTATCGAATTTATAATTGAGTGCATGTAATGTAAATTATTTTGACTATTGTATGTTTTAACAGACCCAGTATATATATATATATATATGATTCTGATCATACAAAATCAAAATTACATTATGTTAATACCTTTCATTGATGCATTATTATATGAAGAAGTTATACTAAGTTGATCGTGTAGTTTTTTTTTAAATATCCCCTTGGGTAAATTTCTAGCTCGATACAAGATAATTTGATGGTGTACTTAATACACAGTGTTGAGATATTAAGATGGAAGCTCAAGGAATTCAGTTTTCGTACTTGTCATGATCGATTTTGGGGTATTCATTGTTTACTGATTATTGTTGGGTAATAATACATTGTGTGTTGAGAAAAAATTCAATTGTTGAACATATTATTAGCATACCTAAGATTGTTGAACATATGATTAGAGTATATATATATAATAAATAGTTCCACCACTGGACTTTCAATATCGTTTATGTTTGTTGAATGTATAATTGTGTTTACAACCGATGTGATGAAATTAATTTTAAGATTATTCTTCATAGGAAATTTCTATTTGACGCAAGCAAGAAACCTTTTCCTGAAGGTCATTAATCAATTTTATAAGTATAATTTGATTCATGATTTGTCAATAGTGTACATATTCAATTATATTTTGTCTAAATTATTCTTATTGTAAACTTCTTTCGATGATTTACTCAAAGTTGGAGATGAAATAATTATTTCTGGGTTTGTGATCGATAGTTTAGTTCCCTTTTTCTCAGTTCCTTGAATTTCCAGTCCATGCAATTTTTGTATAGCTTCAGAAGGGTGTGTGCACAGCTACCAATGGCCAGTTCTCAAACCTCTTGTAACATCCCGCTCTTGCACGCATTGAACGAACTTATTCTTTGAGGACACTTTCTTGCAAGTGATCTGGGTTATTAAACTATTGGTCGTTTTGATTATGATTATGAGATATGATGGATTTGATGATACGTTATTTTGTTGTATTTACATATACAGGCTCTATTGACTGCGTTCTCCTGAGTGTGCAGGACTCTAGACATTGAGGATGCAGAGGCATCGATGAAACCCCTTGGACTCCTGATCGATTCAGGGAGTGGACAATTGGGTTTTGAATGTTGTTGATGTGACATATGTACATATGATTAGATTTTATAATGATTGACTATTGTTGCTGAAGTGATTCGTTGATGAATGCAGGCTGATGATAGCTTGACGACTAGACTCACATGTGGAGTAGAGGGGTCACGCATGACAACTAGAGAATTTGAGGGAGAGGTGTGGCAGCATCCCTGCCACAACCTACTAGCACTCTCGTTGTGGCTCAAACTGTAGGTTAACGATTGCCCAGTTTGAGAAGACCCGCGATGTCGTGACGGCAGACTGTGGCAGTCACTCACAATGATTCTAAGGGAAGCACAATAAGGCAGGGCCCTTATTCCCTTGAGTCTCTCCCACAAGATCACCTAGTGGAGTATTGACTCCAGGGGTTTGACATCTACCAAATTCAGTCAAGAAGCGAGTGACACCCTTGGAGCACGTAGTGCATCTTGAAGGGCACGTCGTGCAAGGAAAATAGAAAGAGGTAAGTGGCACCATTGGAGCACATAGTGCGTCTTGAAGGGCACATCACGCAAGGAAAACAAAAAGAGGTGAGTGGCACCCTTGGAGCACGTAGTGCGTCCTAAAGGGCATGTCGCGATTCTAATTGGTAAGTGAATAAATCTAGTCGGCCTTAAAATGAATGATGTGTTAAGTAAAGTTAAAAAAAAAAATCCCTTAAAAATGTCGCCCAGCCTAGTGAATTTAAAACCTAGGTCTAAGTAGAACCTTTGAACAAAAATAATTAGACATATAACAAGAAGGGGATAAATAAATTCAAACTTTAATTATTAAAGTAAAAAAAATTATAATGAAGGATTAAATTTATAAAAAGGGGTAATGGTTGTTTTATCTACTTTTGCTAATTTAATGTTTAGTTAAAAAGAAAAGAGGGTAAATGGTTGTTTTATCTACATTTTCTAAGTTGATTTTTAGTTAAAAAGGAAAAAGAGGGAAACTTAAATGAAATAGGAAACTTAAAGAAAAAGGGAAACTTAAAGAAAAGGGAAAACGTAAAGAAAAAGTTGAATGTCTAACTTAGTAAGGAATCTTGCCTGGGGAACTTTCTATTTATCAACTCAACTAGGAATTATGTAAGGCATAAGTCATTTAAGATTTGTAATGGAATATTGGGACACCGAGGAGCGTTTTTAGGAATGCTTTTAGGTGTGTGAGGGAAATAGGAATATTTAATTAATTAATAAAATTGATTTTCTGGTGCAACTAGGGGATGGGTGACATGTGTACGAGGGAGGTTTTTCCTAATCAAATTAATGAAAAAGGAATTTAATGAGAATTTTGGAAACTAATTACTTAAAGACTCTATAAAAATGATGGAGGAGGAGGAGTATTGATCTCATCTTTTTGCGTAATGTTACGCTGTTGAAATTTATCTTGTGAGAGTTGGTATACCCAGCTCGGGTAACAAGTGGTAGCTCAACCTTGCGAGGTGATTTGGGTGCTAGCATTCTATGGTATTGTGTGTGTGGAACCTTTGTGGCTCGGAGGGCTCAAGGGGAAGAAGATTACCCCTAGCGTTGGCTAGGAGGTATCGATGAGGTCACATCGATTGGCAAGCGGGAGATGAACAGAGTGCGCACGGGACAGCGACCTCGAAGCATTCAAATTTGGCTAAGTTACGTCTGTTAAAGCTGTTACTTACAATAAAATTTAATTTACACATGTTTATTTTTTTGTATTCGGTTGAAGATTTCATTGCCATGAAATTTATTGTACATGCATTCCTACGGTACATGTAATCCCCTAGTCATTTGATTTATTTAGTAAAGACCCTTTCTATCCACTGTATCCTTTATTTATGAGTTACTATCTCTTTGTGCGTGGCCAGAATGAGCCCCAGACTCAAAACCTTGCCTGCGTTCTTGTATCTCCTGCCTGCGCTTTCTTTATTCCTTGATTGCGCTTTTATTTCATTATTTGCTTCTCGACGAAGAACATCTAGATGCAGATTATGTTTTTATCTTCTATCCCTTATCCTTAAGTTATTAGTCTATTCATGAGCAGTCAGCCAGGAGCCAAATCGACGGTCGTCACTCTGATGTTTAAAGACTTATAGATTCAAATACCCTACTTTCTTGTGCATGGATAATAAGCGAAGGATAAATTTCTCCCAGCTATCTATCCCTTACATATATCTATGGTTTTCTCTTATGATTGATCTCTAATCTTTGTGCCTTCCTTGTGAACGAGTATCTATGCATCTTGATTGATTAAAACTATGATTTTCTCTGTGTTTTAAATTGCTTAAACTTTGATAAACCTTTGAGTCTTGAATGCCAAATATCTGTGTTTTTGGATTGATAAAACTCTATGTTTGTGAATGATAACCTCTAGGTTTTGAATGCCAAATCTCTACGTTTTTTGATTGATAAAACTCTATGTGTTTGAATGATAAATCTCAGCGTTATGGAATGGTAAAAAAAACTCTGCATCTTTTTGAAATGTCTGTGTTTTCCTTCAATGCTATGCCTGCGTTTATTTAAATGATATGGTTGTGAATTACATGTATATCTGCAAATTTATTTATGTCTGCATTATTTTTTTGTGATGGTATGTCTGCGTTTTTCTCTGCATTTCTTCCCAGCTAAGGTAGCGCCCTGGGGCAAACATTTTTACACAGGGATTGCCCCATCTTACCCAACAATATCTTAATAGAAAACATTATGTTTGTTGACAATGATATTCCATAGATACAACAACTTTTTGACAATGATTTCCATTTGTCATTTAATAGGCAGCGATTTCTTTTTTTTTGACAACGATTTCCATTTGTCATTTAATAGGCAGTGATTTCCCATTTAGACAACGATTTCTCTTTTGGTCATTTAATAGATAGCGACTTTATTGTTTTTCATGACATTTAGTTATGGTTCTTACTATTCTTTAGTTATGAATTTATATATGTGAATATATTAGACAACATATATTTATACAGCATATGTCTAGACAGTTTATATTTAGAATGTGTATCAATGCTAGACAGTGTTTCCTTTAAATGCTAAACAACAATATCATATTGATTGATAACATATTTTGTTGACCGCCATTAATTAATAGATAGCAATATTTTGTTGATAGCGGTATCATATTGATTGACAACATATTTTGTTGATTGATACATATTTTGGTGACAACCATTATTAATAGATGGCAATATTTGTTGACAACGATATCATATTGATTGACAGCATATTTTGTTGATTGATAGCATATTGTGTTGACAGTCATCATTATTTGATTGATAGCATATTTTATTGACAGCGATATCATATTGATGTAACATCGATATTTACAAGCGATATTTAACAACGTTTTTCAATATTGTTATAGTGTTTTGCAGTATTGTTATAGCGATATTTACAATATTAGTTACAATATTTACAATATTGTTACGACGATTTACAATATTGTTATAGAGATATTTAACAGCGTTTTACAATATTTACCATGAACAATATTGATGTAACAATGATATTTAATAGCGTTTTACAATTAGTTACCATGAACAATATGTATTTTTAATATTGATGTAGTTACCATGAACAATATTGATGTAGTTACCATGAACTAATTGTTTTGATTATAATTATTTTTAATATGTACAAATTGAGGTAGTCAAAGTGTCACCATGGAATAACTAGTACATATTAGAGAATATACTTCTTACTATGTGAACATGGCGTAATTCATCATTACATTCCTCATTACACTAGTATTAGTATTGATTATGTTAAGCGCATATATTATTTCTCTTTTTCAATGCAAACAAAAAAAATCAAGTAGGTATCCCATAAATGGTAAAGAAGGATTAGTTTAAAGAATGCATGACTTATGTGAATTTAGGAATTTAATGTGATGTATGATTTTTATAGTAGTCATATTTCTTTTGTGTCTGGTTGACTTGTAGATTGGGTGCTTGGGTCTAGTCTTCATGTATTTTGATAGTTAATTTGGTTTCATAGCGCGTTGGATTTTTCCTTGGGTTATTGGTCCATATTTGTTAGGTTGCGCCATAGTTACTGTCTCGCCTATTTCCTTGTGACAACATGATTCCTAATGTGCATCCTGATTGATAGACACAAATGATAACCTGGTTGGAGTCTTGTGCTTCCCGATGTGGGCATATTGTTCGTTGTAATTGATGTTGGTGCTTGGTTCTGTAATGCTTTAATGCAGTTGGTTTTGTGAGTCGTAGAGGTTTCTAGTTACTGGTCTTCAAAGCCGATGTGTCAGGTTGTTGATGTTGTCCTTTATCTTGTAGGCATTGTCTTTCTTGTGTAGGGCGGGTAGCCATTTTTATCTGTCTATTGATTATCACATGTTTCATCCAGTTGTTTGATGTGCTAGTATGCTAGGTTTTTGTTGTTTTTTACCTGAATGTGTAAGTTTTGTTCGTCGTCAAGTCATGTTGATTAATTGTTGTCGTCAATTGCCTTCTTGCTTAAAAAAAAATTGCACTTGCTTTGCGTCGCATGTAGTTATAACGATTGGGGTCGTTACACCTCCCTAGACATGTGTGTCAGACTTTCCTTTTACTCTTGTTTCATCTGGTGTTGACACTAGGCGATTCACTATAGATTGATTTAACCCAAAGTTAATTTAGAATTTGTTATTAGACAACAAGTTAGAAGAGGGAAAATTGTCTCTTAAAGCTAATCTCGAGAAAAATATTTGACATGGCATGTTTACCCACTCTTAGATATAAATTTCTCCCAAGCATGGAAGATGTATTATATGGATGTTAGCACGTTAACTCTTCTTGCAACTGTCAATTTGGACTCAGAATCAAGGTTCATTTATGATTTATCGTAAAACTTCTTCAGTGTCCGCGGGAGTCATGATTGGCTAACAGTTGGATTTGTCACACCTTTTAGATCTGATACTTGGACTCAGAATAGTTCTACGACGATCAAAATTTCTAAAGAAAATATTAATAATAAATTTTTATATGTGAGGATGTCTCCGTCAGTGTTGAAAGTAATTTTTACAAGTGTTTCTCTGGTAGAAATTCCCTCTCTTCTTGAACAAGATGCATAGCCTTTTGAATGCATAATATTAGCAAAGAGGAACTACATAGTAACATGTCTGACTATGTAGATTTTTCTTGTTTTCGTTAGAGTTAAACAATTTTATAATTCTACCTTTCTTTTGTTTTATTTTACCTATTAACAGACTGTACACACAAATATTGTTAAACTAGTGCTTTCCACTATAATATCGTTGCCATCTAGCTCTTTTCAAGTCAGATTTTTAATCATGCCAAAATCTATGTTGATTTTTAACTGAAGTATCGACCCTTGAATTTTGTATTGACGCCCTAATGTTTAATTAATGGCAAAGGTTAAATAAAAATTAAATTGCATGGAATCTAATGAAGAACCTTGGGGTTGTTGGATACCATTTGACTTTACACACCAGAATTGACAATTCCAACCAGATCTTAAATAATTAACCAGTGCTACTTACCTTCTCTTCACGTTGTCTTCATGAATGTAAGGTAGCTTGTGTCAGGTATTAGAGATCATTCTCATAATTTTACTGTTAGTATGATGAGTCAATTTGAATCATGTATAATTCTGGTGGTGTGACAAAGTCCAGAGTATTAAGTCTTGTGACCTAACGCTACTTTTCCTTGTTTAATAATAATAATAATAATAATAATAATAATAATAATATTGCTTGTGTTGCTCATTAGCAAAACTTGTTTATATATATAAATTTAGGATAGCCTTATCTGATGAACACCATGTATAGAACATTATTCCATTAGATGAGTCGGATAAAAGATCTTAAAAAGGGAAAAAATCTAAATTTAATTATTAAGGGATTAGGTACAAACGATTATGGAATAAATAGTAACATTGCTTTATTAAAAAACAATTGATTTAGATTAATTGAAATATTGTAAATTTTATAAAAATAAATAAATAAATAACAAGAAGTTGTAAGGGGAAAATTTTTAGTTGAACAATTAAGATTCATAAGAAAATAATAGATTAATTGTATTAAATGAATTTCACTAATTTTAGTTGTTGATATTAATAGTAATTGAATAATTACTATTCATTGGAATTATTTATTTGGTTTGTTGTTATCATGAGTTCTTAATCTAGATTTGTAGTTAAC
>WSFP011429923.1:0-21768 GCA_009831015.1 Picea engelmannii | reverse complement strand
CAAAAAATATAATAAGATATTAAAATAATATAACTAAAATAAATAAAAAATAACATTATTTTTTTTTAAACTAAAAACAAATTTTATATATTATTTTTTTATTTTTAATGAATAATTAAATAATAAATTAATAATAGTTTTCCAATTATTTTATAATTATTTTTAAAAGGGATAAATATTGAAAACGTTGTTTGTAGCTATTTCAATATTCAAATGATGTCATTGTGAAACAAATAAATTGTCATGTAATGAGAAACTAAAAGAAAAACTATAAGTATTCTACAAAATTGAGCAATGGAAAGAAAACCAACAATAAAGAAAACAAAAAATAATCAAACAGAGAGAAAAAATCTCTAAAAGCCGCGGAGACGAGTACGTTTTCCTTAGGTTTAAGTTTTGTTTTATAATGGAGAATGGGCGGGAACCAGGAGACGAAGCTGGAACAACAATGGCGGAACCTGCTAAGACATTGAAGTGGGTTTAAGGTTGGGGTTAGGTAGCCTTACCAGCTATTTGGTTTTTAGTTTGTCCATAGAGCTTCTTTTAGCTGGAATCCTTGGTGTTATCGCATAGTTTATAGGATAGTTTTTTCATTGAAGTCTTTCATTACTAACTCCTCTACTACTTTGTCGAAGTATTCCCTAGAACTGACTATGGGTACTCTTCAGTTTCAGCGGAATGAGATTTAGGCATCCGTCTTTGGCAGGTTTCTCCTGGAAGAGCATTCATTAAGTCGCCTTGTGATGGGCTTGGACTGAGATTTGATATTAAATATTATATATTTTTATTTAACGAGCACTCTTTAGCCATCTGTTTTGCACCGGTGGAGCTAGAGGATTGGGTTTCATTGCCTTTCTAGGAAACTGAACCGACTCCTCCCGGTTTGGTGACTTAAGTGGAGGACACATGGCCCAAAATAACTTAAACAATGTTATTACTCATGTCAATGAATTAATGAACGTCGAAGACGAATTGGGCTGGCAGCATGAAGGCTTCTTCACCAAGATTGATGCAATGTGTGGGGGCCAGACACAGTCATCTCCAATAAATTTTGATGTGGAGAACTGAGTAGGTGAAAGGACTACTTCACTGACAACTGCTCTGAATTTATCTGGTAGACATGATCCTTCCTCCACTAGTCAGATTTACGAAACAAAGGTTCTTAACAACTCCTTTGTGCCTAGGTTTGAAAAGGCATTTGCTAATCCTTCAGGGTAGTGCTTAGGAGAAATTTTTACGCAGAGTCAAGACGTGATTTACAAGACTATTTACCACCACTAAACATGGCCTCTACTCCTTCTTCAGGGCTGAGTTCCGGGAATATTTTTACTCAACAGTAGGGAGTATACCCAGGAACAGTTCCACTATCGACTGAGCTCAGAAGGAAAAAAGCTTGGAAGCCGAACAGAAAGGTTCGAAAGATGATACTTGGAGCTGATGTGGGCTTGGAAGAGGCTGTGAGGTTAGCTCTCTGTGGGGTGGTGGGCAGACTAGCTTATCCTTACCTTTGCAAGGGTAGCTTCCTGAAATCGCTGGAACACCAATGGACAAATTTTCTGGACTATAATCTTGAAACCCTCCATTTGACGAAAGGATGGTTGGGCTTCGTTTGTAAATCTCCTAAGGATGCTACCAGGTTGTTAGAATTGACTTGGTTAAATGGGGGTTGCAGTCTCATGCTTAAGCGTTGGAGAGTGGCCTTTGACCCAGAGACGGAACATTTCCAGTTCCGTCATCTTTGGGTACTTATGCCTGGACTCCCGATTCATTTGTGGAATCTAGGGGCTCTGAAAGCCATTGAAAACTCCTTGGGGAAGTTTCTTGCAGTGGATCCGGTAGCCTTGTCAAACTCGTCATGGAAGGTGGCTAGGGTATTAGTCGAAGTGGACTTACATGGTGGACTACCGAAGGTAATGGATATTGAATGATGTGGCCGACACTTGAGACAGAAATTGGATTTCCTTGGGTTACCCTTTCGTTGTAGTCGTTGTCATGGTAGTGGTCATCTACGCTGGGAATGCACGGGAGCACCGCTAGAGGAGGAGTCTGAGGACTCACTGTTACAAAGAGACCCCCCAGAGTACATGACAGAGTTTGATTATGTGGATAGCGAAGGCATAGGCTTCATTCCAAATTCTTCTTTTTTGGAGGAGGACCAAGACACGCTTACTGGTAAGTTTAAATGACGTTCTCCTGGTTTTTTTTCATCACTTTCCTTTTGGAAGCTTTAGAAAAATCAGTATGATTGCGGTCCTCTACCTCCGGGGTCTCAGGGTCTGTTGCTGAGGGAGGTGGTATCGGCACAAAACTCCAAAGATTTCATGCATGCCCTTAGACCCTCATGGGTTACATGTGCGGTTAATGCCTTGGGAACCTCGAGGGTCTTACTGGTCTCTTGGGATCCAAATATTTATGATCTGGTTCCTTGTCTCATGATTGGTGGCATATTGTTAACAGGTACAAGCATTAAGGACAACCGAGAGTTAGCATTATTGAATGTTTATGGTCCATGTATGGAACGTACAAAATTCTGGAAGTTGATTGTCGATAGTGGTTTACTAGATATCAAGAATCTTATTATAGTTGGTGACCTAAATTTCATCAACTCTCCAGAGGAAGTATGGGGGGGATCCTCCAGGCAAACTACTTTTGACGATTTTCACAAAGATCATTTTGGGGAAAGGAAGTTGATAGATGTGAAGCCGATAAAGTTGGTTCTGACACAGAGAAACGACCAGACGAGGGTGGAAGTGGTGGCTATAAGGTTAGACCGATGCATTGTATTAGAAGACTTGTTATTAACTGTGGGGTTATATCGGTCATGGGTACAATATCCTTTCATTTCAGACCATGCACCTATTCTCCTTCAATTGGAAGCCACTCCGAATCAAAAATCCAATCCTTTCAAATTTAATGCTCATTGTCTAATGGATACAAAATTTGAAACATTGGTTTGCGCAACTTGGAGTGATCCAATATTCCTCGCCGAATTTGATTCCCGAAAAAGTCTCGTATGGAAGTTAAAGGTTTTTAAGGAAAAAACAAAACATTGGTTTAGAATGAAACAGGAAAGGAACAATGAAAAGATTAAAGAACTTGAGGCTAGTATCAAGTTATTGATCACCAACTTGACTGTAGATGCTACAAATCTGGAAGAAGGAAGGAGCCTGCGTCAAAAAGAATTGAAAAGGAACGTGATCCTAAGAGGCACAGAAGAATCTTGGAGGCTTCGCAACAGATCCATTTGGTTGTCCAGTGGAGACAACAACACAAAATTCTTTCATAACTTTGTTAATTTCAATCGAGCCAGAAAACACATTTGGGAGATGACGAACACTGGAGGGTCAAAATTTACAGATCCGGTAGCTATAAAAAAGGCAGCCTTTGAGCATTTTAAATATTTCTACAAGGCACAAGAGACATTGAACATGGATGAACAAGTCAAGATTGCAGGTATTTTCCCAAAGATATTCAAGGAGGAGGATGCTATTAGACTTTCACAACCGGTTACTATGGAAGAATTAAAATTGGTTCTCATCAAATTCAAAAAAGCAAAGAGCCCTGGCCTAGATGGATGGACCTCTGAATTTTTTACTCGTTTCTTTGATGTTGTGGGTCAAGATCTTCTCAATATGGTGGAAGAAACGAGAAGGTTAGGGTCGGTAGGGGGTAGCCTAAATTCAACCTTTTTGACATTAATTCTGAAGGCACACAAGCCCAAAACTTCTGATGATTTCCGACCGATATCCTTATGTAATTTATGTTATAAATTAATTTCAAATATTATTTCCAATCAAATTAAACCATACCTTTCCAGCGCTCTCTCTGCAGAACAATTTGGCTTCCTCCATGGTAGGAGAATCCAAGACGTTGTTAGAATAGTGCATGAAAGTTTACACAGTATAAAAAAAAAAAAAAATAAGTGCATTGGTATTAAATATGGATTTAAGAAAGTCCTATGATTGTGTAGATTGGGACTTTCTAAGACTCATACTGATATCAACGGGGTGCGGGATTCAATTGACCAACTAGATCATGGCTTGTGTATCGTCATCTACCTTCGTAGTATTAATTAATGGAGAAGCGACATATTTCTTTAAAAATGGTAGGGGACTGCGACAAGGTTGCACATTGTCGCCCCTACTATTTATCCTTGTCATGGAAGGGCTCAGTCTGCTATTGAAATCTGCTCACGGAGAAGGTAAAATCACAGGTATTAAAGTTTCCAGTCTTTATAAGATTCTTCATGTTTTATTTGTTGATGATATTATTATTATGTTGAGGGCGGATTTAAAGGAATAGTGGGAAATAGACAAAATCATATGTTTATTCTGCAAAGTATCTGGACTAATGGTTAATCAGTCCAAATATACAGTTCATCATGTAGGAATTTCAAGTGACGATCTTACTCCCTTCAAAAAATTTCTTCCTTTTTCCTTTATGGAGTTGTCTACGGGGTTTAAGTATTTGGGCTATTGGTTAAAGATTGGATCCTACAGAGCTGAAGATTGGGACTAGCTACTAACCAAAATTATGAAGAGAATAGAGGTCTGGTGCAATAGATGGCTTTCATTGGGGGGTAGATATACTTTGGTGAAAACCGTTTTAGAAGGCCAGCTAGTGTATTGGATGCCATTGGAAGCCATTCCTTGATCCGTATTAAATCAAATAAGGAAATTGATGTTCAAGTTCTTGTTGAATGGAAGCAAAGATACACAAAAAATATCTTTATGTAGATCGGAACTACTTTCAAGACCTAATAAATTGGGGGGTCGGGGGCTTATAAATCTCTCTTTATTCAATACGACACTCAACGCAAACTCATTATGGAGGGTCCTGACTCAACAGGGAATTTGGCATAAACTCTTAAGAGATAAGTACATGAAGAATTTTACAGTTATTGACTGGATGAGGATGACTAATCATAAAGTGAGCGCGGCATTGAGGATGTGGAACAACATGGTTAATACAATACATGTTATTCTTCATTGGTTGAGTTGTTCTCCAGGGAAGGGAATTAACATCTATACAGGTCGAGATCAGATCCTCGGTTTAAGACAAAAGGCCATCCTATCCGAATAGTTGAGAACTATTCTCACCTAGAAAGGTATATATTCACTGGATCTAGCATCGATCAATCAAGATCCGATTACCTTATCTGAAAAATGGATTAGCGGAAGGGATTTGGGGTTCTCGGGTAATCTAGAATCAGAATGGGATCATTACTGTGTAAACTTAAATGAGGCAAGGGTTTCTCTCAATGAGAAGGAGGACACATTGATCTGGATAGGAGGGGATTCCTTGGGTAGATTGACAGTTAAAAATATCTATGCAGCGCTTATTTCTACCTTTGAGTGGTCTTAGGTGAAGGGGTGGAAAAACAAAATATGGAAGTGGGAAATTCAATTGAAGAAAAAACTATTTATTTGGATGGTTGTCGAAAACAAAATACTAACGTGGCAAGTATTGCAGGGTAAAGGGTGGAAAGGTGTTGTTGGAAAAAAACACCCTACAGACTAGCAAATAGAGTTCAAACTTTGCATGCAGATATAACCGAATAGAAATTACTTTCTACCTTCATCCCTAGATTTAAATCCTCTTTTCTTAGTAAATGCATGGAAAGATCAACCTACCTCGTTCTCAGCATTTGGTGTCGATCCTCCATTGTGCTTGATTACTTGTTCACAATCCTCCTTCCAAAGCTGACCTGCATCCAAGACAAACAACAACTATGCATGCATACTACTTATATACTGACGGGTTAGAAATCCAAACATATATTGATCAAACTATAAATTGTTCATGAATTGGGACGAGAAAAGCATTCTCTTTATTACTTAGAATGAGTGAACTTACAAAAGCTGAGACCGGCCATCGCTCCTCGAACCTGATCCTGGGCTCCTCTTCTTCTGTCCTTCAACTGCTTTGCTTTGAATCTCCTTTGGCATAAGGAAAGGCTAAAGGGTTGGGACAATGGAAATACGTAAATGGGAAGAGTTTCTTTTCTATATTCTTCCTCTTCCAAATGGGACCCCTGCCCCTTCATTTATAGGCTAGAAGGAGCTAGGTATTTGGACGAACCCTTGGCCATCCATGGCCGAGAGTTTCAGTTAACTCACCCATAGTTTTTTGTTCCGTTGGCAACTTTCCTTTTTTCATGCTTTTGTCGATCCACGTGGGTTGTTTTGGGTCAGCCAGCGTGTACAGGCGTTCAGTAATGGATTAGGGTGTGTGGGCCTTTATTCAAGAGGATTTTCAAAGAGTTGTTCAGTAGTGTTTTGGCAAAGAAGGGATATGAGTTGGCATGATTCCAGGTAAGCATGTGTGGTGCAATTTAGGGTTATAACAGATGCCCCGTAATGTGTGAGGTTAGAAGAGCATCTAATGGCCGAAATACATTACCAATATTTATTGATGTGTCGAACGATTGAGCCCAAGGATCAGGAACCGGGAGGTGTCGTCTGCAAAATAACAAATGTCTCACCGAGGTAGGTGTACCCATGCTCAGGATAAAATATAACCATGGCTACCAATCAAATACATTGTAGATCCATGTCAAATAACTATAAAGAGTAGCCGCAAACAATACACAGCAGAGCTACATCTCGAAATCAGAAAGATATACATATAGAGTATCCATCTTCCAGAAGTTAATTCGGTCTGATGGCTGGAGATGAGATCTGCAGAGCTCGAGCAACAACTTCAAAATCTTCAAAACTTGGGTAGGAGTGTAATATGAGTGTACAAATGCACTACCCAGAGGTCTTTGATGGCTCGTCGGTCATGGACTTGATAATCTTGATGATCGAACTGAAGGCTTCAGTGATTTCGAACAAGGACTTGATTGGATGTTTAGGATGGCCGAGTATGTGGACAAGAGACATATTGCAGAGGGGCTGACTCAAGCTTAGTGACAAAATTTCCTTAGATAATAGCATGACAAATGATGAGACTTAGACATCATGTATGTTAATCATAAGTCTACGAAGCAGGAGGCAACGCAAACTCTCCATATGTTTGGAAGGATAACCAAACGGTGGAGGACACAACTTCTATATAGCGAGATAAGCTTCCTAAGGTCGTAATATATCCCATAGTCTGATGAAAAAATGGACAGATGTGTTTTATCCAAGGGCGACTCTTTATGCTACCAATAAAGAAGATACTTTTCCCTTCCTCTTTTTGGGGTATATTTGATTTTTTTGTTCTTTTCAATAATTGTGGAAAAAGAATAAAGGAATATTGAATTACAAAGGAGGAACGAGTGTTGCAAACATACAAGTTCAAGGCACAAGGACAAGACTGATGTTCTAGTAGAAAGACACTCGGGAAAAATCCTCCTCGGGCCAAAGGTGTTAAGACGCAGAAGCAAACTGTTACAAGGCTGGTGTATAAGGTATGCAAACGCATCTAACAAAACACACAATGGTAACGTCCTTCGATGTAATTTTACCGAGCCCAAAGAAGGTAAGCTCGGTGGTTTTTCATATTTAGAGAGTTTGAAAAAACATAAAAGGAGACTCCATTGGGGTACCTTTTTCGAAGATAGTCTAGTTGGTTTGAAAAAGGGGTAAACTAGCACCGATTAGACATCGATTCAAAACCATTTTAACGAGTGTGACAAGGACAAGATCACTCAGCTATTTTTTCATTTTTAAGGAGTCTGAAAAAAACTTAACTATGGACTTCGTCAAGAATGTTCTTCTGGACCAATTTTAACGAGCGTGAAAGAATAAGGTCACTCGACAATCTTTTCAATTTTAGGGAGTCTGAAAAGAGCTTAACTATGGACTTTGTGGGGGTTCCTTCTTCATAAGTTTAGTCCCTCAGGCCCGAAAAAGGGATAAAATTATACCTGAGAGTACTCTTCTATAGAGCTAAAGTTCCATAGAGTATACCTTTGTTTGTACAGTTGACCGTCCAGACCGAAAAATCGGTAAACTACTGTTGGACAGACGTGACTTTGAATTTCAGTTTAATGAGCATGAAAGGCCACAAGATCGCTCGGCAATCTTTTCATATTTAGAGGGTCTGAAAAGAGATTAAAAGGAGACCCATTATTTTTTGGGAGTCTTGAGGGTGAGATCAAGAGCGAAGAAGAATCATGCAAATGAGGCTAAAACTCATATTCGGGAAAGACTATAAGGACTCCCGAGCCTACAGTGTGTTAGAGACGGCATGGACACCATAATGCAACCAGGACCTACCTAGGGCATCCATGTTCTAGTAAGCTCTACCGCCAAGTTGCAACACTTCTAAAGTAGATATGACGGTTCCATGTTACAACCTGATGGGATCAATCCTATTGCAGAGGAAAAAGACAACGAGACACAAAAGTCAGGGTAGTAACCTAACCTATATGCTCAAGTTGATTCTTGGAAAAAATTTCATGGACCATCAAAATTTTCTCAAAACTCAAAAAAAATGTCCCAATACCCTATCAAATCCCTCCCATATAACTCCTGAATCAATCTAAATGGTTTTTGGTATGAAGAAACTGATAAGGGAGGCCAAAAAAGTGACAAAAAGAGGCCAAAAAGTCTATAAATAAAAGTTGTCAGCTCATTATCACCATTACTGATTTGGAAATTGACTCTGGAGCCAAAAGACCCCCTTTGCTAAAAACGATGATTTCGGGAGCTACAGTGGACGAAACAAACTTCCGCTTGGACCAAGTAAGTACAAACTCCCCTATCTAGCTATTCAATTCTTCAATTTTTCTTTTAAGTTTGTTTTTTGGGTGGGCGTAAACCTTTAAAAGGTTGGCCCTAGGTCCACACGAGCTGTCTCTAGACAGGCCTCATGTACACTCGGGCAGAGTAAAGCCTACCCGCGTGTACACGCGACTGTCACTTAGACAGCGTGCGTGGACCCCCCTTTTTATAGAAAGAAGAACCAAATAGCCCTTACTAAACCTCCTGAACTTTGTTGTGTTGGCAGGATGTATGTCCATTGGAGGGAAAGGGAGCATGAAGCAATCAGTGAGTTGGTTGCGGGAGATCTGAATGTCACGGACGCATTGATGCAATGTGGTTTGCTTAATTTCTTCCCTTGTCCATTTATGCGAGCGCAATCAAGGCTACTAAATGCCTTGATTGACTATTGGCACCCTGATGCAGAGGCCTTTATGCTAGAGGGGAAATCACTGGTGCCCACCACCAAGGATGTCTATTTTTTTACTGGCCTCTCAAGGAGAGGGGAACCAGTCAATTTCAAGACGTTTCCAGCGGGGCCGCTTAACATATCGAAACTGATAGCCCTGCACTGTGAGGCTGGGATGAACCATTTGAGCTCCCAGGTGCCCATAAGTAAGATCACTGACCTATCGCTGCAAGCGATATTATTTCTTATTGGGTGGATTACCGGTTCTGCAGCCTTGCATCAAGCGTCTCACGCACAGATGAACTGTGCTATCCAGTGCTTGAATGCAACAATTTTTGACTCGAGTACCACACTACTTGAGTGTATGAAGAGGATATTGACAGATTGTCGACAACGGACACAGAGGAACTTCAGGTTCGGGACTATTTTGTGTTCATTCTTCTTTGAGAGAGTTCCAAGCTTTAGTCCTCGGGAAGTGGTACGAGGACATCAGGCCTCTTTTCTTGCAATATGTAGATGGGCAGTATTACTGCCGCAACAGGGTGGTGGAAGGACCAATGAGTCCTTCGACGATGAATTTTTTGCATGGTTGTCACAACAAATCCCTGTGATCGAGAATTACCCATATGCAGGGATAGACTTTTCTAGAGATCCCGAGGTACCCGTGCCTCCTGGTGAGGAGCAAGGGGAGATGGGTAAGTCTCCACCTTTGTAGTTTTTTTGGTTGTATATGTAATTTTTATGTCGTTTTTGTTATATATATCATTTTTTTATATGCCAAAGTATTTGACGAATATATGTTTCTTGTATGAAGATGTGGGACCAGTGCGACCTGTCGATTTTACACAGAACAGGCGTCGTCCACAGCCAGAAGTCGCAGCTGCCACCACCGGGGGACCAGTAGTAGCAGGGAACCTCCCATCCGGGGAGGCTGAGAGGGTACTTAGACGAGTCGAGCGGAACTTTACTGCACTCACTCGCACAGTCCCGATGGCAGAGATAGAGGACCTACCGCCATCCATGCAGCCTCATGTAGTGGGGGCACCTCGGACCTAGGTCTGATTGTTTAGGCGTTTAGCCCATGCTGTGGACTATTATAACAGGGACCATAGGCCCTAAACCTATTTAGAATTTTTACGTGCCACAAGCACTACTTGTATATATTTTTTGAGGGCATAAGCCCTATGGCTCGTTATTGGTCCTATTTTTGAGGCGCTTGTGTCCATCTATGTACTCTGGTTACTTTATGATGTTATATATGGTTTTTTGATCTTTTGTGTCTTATGGATCATGTGTGCAAAAATGTATTTACATGCTTATGTCAATGTTCTTGCATATGTGTGCAAGATGCCAATCTAAAATTTGATTAGCTAGAGTATCTGTAATTTGGTTTAATCTCCTAGGAACATGAAAATATGTAATATAATCAAATTTTTGTTCTAAGAGACGTACCCTAAGGAATCGTCGATGTAAAGTTGGATCATGAACTCGGTATACTCTGTTTAGTTGTGACACAACCAATTGAGCATCGAGATAGACCCAGAGATGAGATATACCCAATGACAAGGCGTCATGAAGCAACTCAATAACTGCACTATACTCGGTGACATTATTTGTGGTGTCACCTAAGCATATACCTCCGGAAGATAACAACTGGCCCTGAGGTGTAAAGATTACCCAAGCTACGGAGGCAAGCCTCCAAGTGTGTCGACTAGCACCATCTGCATACCCAATGAACACCTTGGAATCACTTGACATCTGTCATATTAACGAAAGATAACATCAATGACACGTCCATAACACTTAAAAGAAACTAAAAAGTAATAGTACAAAGACTATACATATGTTACAAAAAGTTACCGACAGTGACCTACCTATGAGTAATACTTCTTGAGGTAGAGCCCATTTCTAGGCTCTGCCAAAGCATTCCCTTTAAAATCAACCAAACGATAAGCGCCCTTTTTTAATACCTCTTTTATGATGAAAGGTCTGAACCACATGGGTTTGAATTTTCCTGCCCCTAGGCGGTCCTTATCTTGGTCATAGACCAGGAAAAGGTCGCCTTCAGAGAGAATCTGAGGACAAATGGACCTATCATACTGACACTTGACCTTATGTTTGTGAGCCTCGTTGGCTAGGGACGCGTCACAACACTGCTCATTGAGCTACTCAAGGTGTACTAACCGTTCTTCAAGTGGATAAGTGTCTGGCAATAATTGTACTGCCAATTTTAGAGATGGGATCTGAAATTCGATGGGCAAGACTGCCTCCAGCCTATAAACGGGTTGAAAAGGTGAGAAACCGGTTGCAGTCTTAAAAGATGTTTGGTAAGCCCATAATGTCGAGTATAACATCAAATGCCAATTTCTTGGCTGAGTTGATAGTTCGTTGTAGAATAGTCTTAAGCATTTTGTTTACAGCTTCCACCTGCTCCTTGGCTTGGGGGTAGTAGGGTGATGAATGCTCTTGCCGTAACCCAAGCTTTGATGTTAATTCGGTCATCATTTGGTTTTGAAAGTGATTTCCATGGTCAATAACAATCTCTCTCAGGACACCGAACCTTTCTATGATCTGGTTGAATAAGAAGAGAGCTACAGTCTCTCCATCATCTTTAAATGTTGGCATAGCTTCGACCCACTTCGTGAAGTAGTCTACAGCTACGATGATATAGCAGTGCCCCCTTGCTGAAGGGGGGTTGCAAGTAGTGTAATCAATCAACCACTTGGTGAAGGGACCAACTGTGATGACAGGAAACATGGGAGCGGGATGTGCCCTCATCTTCCGAGAGAATATTTGGCACGGATGGCACTTCTTGATCGATTCTATACAATCTTTGATAAGTGTCAGCCAGAAGTAACCTGCTCGTAGAATATTTTGGGCTATTGCCAACCCAAAAAAATGACTTCCACAAGCTCTGGTATGGCAATCGTTGAGCACGATAATTTCCTCCTCATGTGTGAGACATCAACGTAAGATGCAATCTACACCTCTCTGATACAATGTATCATCGAGTATGAGACAATTCTTAGCCTGATGGCGTATACGTCGATGCTCATCACGAGAAACAGAAGTGGGGCACTTCAAAGTCTGGAGATAGATAAGTATATCTTCGTACTAGGGATCTGAAAATGTGATCAAAAACATATCTCCCCAGATAGGCGATTCTTCAGGCACAACATCACCTGACTCAACCAGAAGTTCTGAAATAAGCTCTGCAAAGACCAAAGATTTTTTGGACTTTGTTGAAACGAAGTCTAAGTCAAATTCCTGGAGGATGACTATCCATCTACTGATTTTTCCGCCTATAACCTGTTGTGTCAACATGTACTGGAATGGATTCACAACAGCAATGACAGTGGTCTTGTGAAACAAAACATAATGACGGAACCGTTGAACGGCATGAAATGCCGCCAACGCAAGTTTTTTGATATGAGAATAATTGAGTTCCGGTCCTACGAGGCCTTGGCTCAAGTAATAGATCAAGTATTCTGAGAACAAATCATCTTCCTGAACTAAAAACATGCTAATGGTTGACTTTGCAGCAACCATATATAATAAGAAATCGTGTTATAGTTAGGTGGTCGTAGCAGAGGTGCAGTTTTGAGGGCGTGTTTTAATGCGTCTAAAGAGCGTTGAGCGACATTGTCCTAGTAAAAAGGAACGTCTTTCTTCAGTAAGCGCATAAATCCCTTGGTGAGTTCGGCATAGTTGGCGATGAAGCATCGTAAAAGGTTTGCCTTGACTTGTAGACTCTTAAGCTGAAGGATTGTACGTGGAGGGGGCAACTGGATTATTGCCTCCACCTTGAGAGGATCGACCATGATCCCTGTTGTTGATACAATGAAACCCAACAAACGTCCTGACATTACGCAGAAGCTGCACTTGTTTGGATTCAAGTGAATCCTAAAGTAGTGACAATGTTCGAAGATTAGTCTAAGGTGTGTGGGATGATCCATTCTCTTGCGAGATCGTGATGCTAAATCATCTAGGTAGGCCTCAACTATATGCTTGAGATCATGAAAATCAAAAGACATGGCCCGTTGGAATGTGGCTCTAGCATTTTTAAGGCCAAAAGGCATATTATGATATGCGAATGTACCCCAGGGATAAATGAATGTCGTTTTGTGTTGGTCTTCGGGTTTGATTTGGATTTGATTATATCTCGAAAAACCGTCCATGAAAGAAAAGGCTTTGCAACCAGCACATTCATCAATGATCTAGTCGATGAATGGTGTTGGAAAATTATCTTTGGGACATGCCTTGTTCAAATCACGAAAATCGGTACATACATGAATCATGCCTTGTTTTTTATTGACCGGCACAAGATTTGACACCCATTGAGTCAAATGGATAGGATAGATAAAACCTACCTTTAGAAATTTCTCAACCTCAATCTTGATGGTTGCTGCTTTCTTGGGATTAACTGGACGAAGCTTCCATCAAACAGGCTTGGCATCAAGATACATTGTGATTTCATGTTCAACTATTTTTGGATCAATATCTGGAATTTACTAATAAGACCAGGCAAAAACGTCACAGAATTCTTTGAAAAGATCCATGTAGATTGAAATCTCTTCAAGGGAGCAATCCACTCCGACGAAGACGTTCTCCACGACGCCAGGGTTTCGGGAGATGTTGATTGGTATAGTTTCAGCGATAGTTGCCATATTGCCCTCAGCATAAATTTCATGTGTAGCTAAGAGATTAATAGGGCACAGCTGATCTCTCGTCATGGTCACGATGAATTCTCCTGCTTTGATTCGGCTTAATTCTAGGAGGAAATATGATCTGTGATGAAGATCTTCCCAAGGTTTGTCCGGACTAGTCATTTCTTCGATTACAGCTTCATTAGAAGGCAATACTAAGTCTAACGAATCGATCTTAGCGAGAGGACCCTGAGCCCAAATAGGCTCTAGAAGTGGATCTAACTCTTGTGCAGGAGTCGTATCAGTGTTAGTTGAAGCTTGCTGGACTAAAGAGTATGCTACTTCAGTGGCAGACAAGGGCATGGACATGCCTGGGTGCCCTGTTTCATCCATCGTGGCCGATGGGGAAGGAAGAATCCACGGATCCTCGAAGTAAGTCGTGCGGAATGACGAAACTTGAAAAATCTCAACCTTATGGTGATTATATATAAATTTGATATCGCCATGAGGAGGTCTGTAATCGAAGGCACCCATCAAGGATAGGCATAAACCAACTCCTACGTTAATGACACCTGGTTGAGGATTATCAATCATCAGGACTGTGGATGCCCCCAAAGCTGGGTCAAGTCTGGAGAAAGACAATTGATCAATGGTCACTATCCACCCTCGTGTGGAAACAACAAGACCCAGAAAAATATAGAAACTACAGCTTGCATAGCATAAGTCCAATTCCATCCTAACAAGAGGTTATAGTCGAGGGGAGCATCGACTACCTCTACTTCAACACACACGGTTTTCCCTCCTAACTGCATGGGGAAAGAAGGAACGATGCCATGTGGTCGGAATGAACGACCATCGAAAGCAGTGAGGAGAGTAGGTGATGGAGACAAAACGGGTTGGCTAATGGCCTTCCAACATGCCAATGACATAATGCATGTCGAGGCGCCCTCATCAACCACTGTTGGAAGGCCACTACTATCTGAAACGCTACGTGGCAAGGAAGATGAGGTTTTAAGTCAGTTGTATCTAACATGATGGTACCCGGATTACAAGTCTCAGTAGAACCCAAAGCGGTTAACAAGGCTTTCGTCTGAGCAGGGCAGCTTTGGAGGACCTCCAAAGCAAACATTGCACAAGGGGTTTGTGATAAATCTTCCACCACAGAGTAGTTCTGGGTGGCCCTTGCGTTTGGGTTATGAGAATATTTTTTAAATGCACCTTTTGGAATGTGTGTCATTGTTTCTCCCAACGTCTTCTCAATCTGTTAAGGAAGAGATGGGAGGTCAACTTCTTTACCCTTCTCGGAAGTGCTTGGTTTACTATAATCATGCGCTCTAGTTGATATGAAAGCATATCCCGTAACCATATATACGTTGGCGGATGAGGGGTTGTTCGGAGGCAGGCAAGTTTCTTGGCTGCCCCCTTCTGTGCTTCCAGAGGCTTGAGTTAGATTTTGCCCATGTTGAAAGGGATTAGTCAGCACTGCTTGTTGTTGTTGTGTGACAAACTTTTGGGCCTCTGCAAGTCGAGGACACAGATGGGTCGGGTGGTCTTCCGCGCATAAGTTGCATGGATACATCGCCTTCCATTTTTCAGTGTTATCCCCACCAGCATTATCATTTTTTTTTTTATCCCCCTTACCCTTCTTTCGTTGTTTTTTCTTCCCTTCAGGCTGCTGGGTGGCCTTTGGGTTAGTCGACTGCACAGAGTGTACTTCCAATGTTTTGGTAGGGGGAGCAACCAAAGCAGTAGTTTGGTTGGCCACTGTGTGTTGTATGGATAACCGCTGCAACTGCTTTGTCAATTGCTCAACGGGCTTAGGTTGTGTTGAACCGACAATACCCTTGGCTTGTGGTCTAGCTCTCTGTCTAGTTTTATCCAGTATTGAACGTGGCGTATCTGGCAAGATCTTTTATAATAAACCGAACTGAGAATAGATGAGCTCAAACTGTTGAGCCCTCATGATGGCGTCTTCTTCAGAGAAAACTCTTGACGTTGCAACATCTTTGGATAACTCCGAGACCAAAGACTTAAGGAACCACTCAAGCAAGAATGTTGGTGGAACTGGTACCTTGATTAAACTCTTTCGGCATCTCCATTCTTGGATGTGATCAGAGATATGGTCCATTGTTTTCTGTTCGAAATTAGCGAGTAGCTCTATGCCAGCGTTGTATCTCATAGGTAACTGGAAATGGTTCAAGAAAGCCATCGCCAGTTCGCCAAAAGAAGAGTATCTTGAGAAATCGAGCTCAATGTACCATTTCATGGCACTCCCAATGAGAGTATGTTGAAACAATCACAACTGTGCAGAGTCATCTTTCAATGAGTTAGATGAGCACCAAAGATGGAAGGTAGTCACATGATCTCCTAGATCTTCGTTAGGCTTGGCTTCGAACTTTGGAATGTTCGAAGGCAACTTCGTCGGCATAGGAGGCCAACGTGGATCGTGACAAATGGGGTCATTCAACAACCTTGTCAAATATGGAAAGTGTAAAGTTGCCAAGAACGGTAGTTTGGGTTGCTACTAATAACCTGGGAAAAAGGGTCCTGGAGTTTGACTGGCACCAAGTTGCCAGGAAAAGTTTGGCTGCTGGCCCGAATTCTGGTAGAAACTAGGGCCCTGGCCAGCGTAAGGATTTTGCATATGTGGAGACATCATCGGATGATTTCCCAAATAGGACATAGATTGTTGGGCATGCATTGTATTTGAAGGACTTTGGGAGGGATTACCCCATGCTGGTCTCGTGGGGATAGGCATAGTAGTTTGTATGGGGTTCCATTGATTGTGGAAAGAATTACCCCAGATCGACATTCTAGAGGAGGGAATAGATTCTTTCCCTAAATTCCAAGGTCCTACTAAGTTTGCCCCCTATGCAGGAATAGCACCCTGCACAGGAGTAGATTGTCCAAAAATGGGGTTTCCCCCAGTCGGGAAAGCGGCTGAAGAGAAGGTATTATTACCAAACGTTATGTTCCAAGAAAACGGTGTCGAACCTACCGGCATACTATGCGAAGGTGGTCCTTGACTCCCCGCTCGAAATAAACTATTATGTGTAGGTTGCCTGACAGATTGTTGATGCGAACCACCGAGTGAAGGGGACGAAGGAGGGATATGACCTCCTCCATAAAGAAAAGCGTTGAAAGGGATAGGAGTGCCCCCCATGTGACCTTGCAGAGGAGTGCTAGAGTCCTACCCCTAGACCCAAAGTCTGTAAAGTGGAGTAGGAAAGTACATGACTTGTACCCGAACTAGGCATACCATATGGGAACGGAGGGCTTGTCGCACTAGATGTGAAAGGGGTTGTGGATACCACCAAAGATGGGTTCGAACCACTATGCGAAGTAGTTGCGGTTGAGACCATGGTGGCTCGGACCGACTATGGTAGGTTAGGAGATGACATCTCTCCTGTGGTGACAACCGTGGTGGAAATTGAAGAATTCCCAGAAGGAGTAACAACATTTGTTTCCATTGTTATGTGCGACACTGTCTGGCGCTCATAAAATTGAATTGGTACAATGAAAGATGCCAAGAAATCAGTGGTTGGGGTTTCAACTAGGCCAAGAGTGATTGCTTCAAGGTCCAATATGGTCGATTCCTCCAGGGGTTGTTCGGGCACAATGGTTTGTAACCCGGTTGCTTCAGAAGACCCTTGTTGGTCTAGCTTTCACCTTAATGGTGGCGGGGGTGGCTCCAATCTAACCGACGGTAGGCCAAGAAGCCTTCGTGACCGGTGGATCTCGGGATCCTCCACTGTGTGAGAAGATACAAGACACTCTAAAGGTATTCTAAACATTCAAAAGTAACACACACTAAAAAAGGCCCTAGAAGATAAGACAAGCAAACACTAAATTAATTTGAAGAACAGTTACAACAACCAACACTAGAGCAACTTACCGGTGCAAGTGAAACTCGAACACGGAAGCACCCTCCGGGTATACTCTAAAAAAAGTGGCCCGATGTCTATCCTAGGTACCGTGGTATACCCCCGCAGTCACCTGTGTATGTCCCTAAAAAGATTGGCAACTAGTTTGCCAACGCGCGAACAGTCACCAGGCAGGTACAATCGAAATTCGAGTAGACCACAATGAGCAGGGTATCGAGCCTGAAACCTATCAAGGGTATCGAGATCAAATGTTCTAGAAGACAACTGAGGACCTCAAATGGATTCGAGACCCACGAAGCCCCGTGGAAAATGCAAACGACTGAATCCCAAAACAATCCCTCTATATGTGTTCTCCACTATGATTGGTCCAACTTTGGAGGGGTTATCTCCGCTACCTTTCTGCACGCGACCTCGTGTTTATCCCCTGTATTAGAGGGGGGTCCCAGATAACTTTCATGATAATAGACTTAGACACTCCCTATCTCAGACTCCAATGTTTGATTTTAAAGGGCCTTGAAGAGTTTCCTCTCCAACCTAATCCAAGGCCCTAGTCCTGAACTAGTTTGTGAACCCTACAAACATAAAAGTCTAGTAGATTTTAAGTTTAGCATTACTTTTATGGATTTTTCTTACGTCAAGGGGTATGAGGGTGAAATTGATGATGTGTAAAAGATGAAAGCAAAAAATGAATGAAAAAGCTGGAAACAAAACTTTTACTGAATGCAAAATTTCAACAATTTTTCTAAAGAAATATTTTTAATTTTTTCTAAGATTTTGGATAGCAAACTCAAAGGAATTTCAATTGACTATGAGCTACTTATAATCTAAATGAACTACAAAAACTTATGAAATAAAAGACTTTTCCCTATCTAATGATGCAGAAACACACTCTTCAACCAAAGAAGAAAACGAAAAGAGATTTTTTATTTTATTTAAATGCTAGTAAAGCAAGAAAGGGGAAATACCAACAAGCAAAAAACCAAGAAAAACAAGTATGGCCTAAATCGCAGATCGCAAAGAATCGGGTCAAAAATCACACACTATCAATTCTAAAAACAATGACTCTCACACTTGTCTAAAAACCTTAAAAAAATTTCTTTTATTTTTAGGACAACTTTTTAACTGAGAAAAAACAGGCTAAGGGAAAGATGAATCCTAAGCTACTGACTGCTCACATAGAGATTCAAACACCTGAGAGGAAAAATTCTTATCAAGGGAAAGGATGATTGCCTTACCCTCAACAAAAAGTATCATGCACAAGCACGCAACTGTTACTCAAACAAAACGCATGTGAACGCGCTCTGGATAGAGATAGAGGGCGTGTACATGCGGGTTGACTTTGTACAGGCCGTGTGTATATCTAAACTCTAAGAAAAAATGAAAACAAACAGACCAAACCAAGAAGAGACCACTAATATTGATAACCAGGATCCCTTGAAGGCTTGGACACTCTTTCTAATAGAAAAACAACTAATGTAATGAAAAAATGATAAAGAAAAAACAATCTGAGATAGGACTGCTAGCAAACAAGACTCAGACAAAATTCAAGAAAACCCCCTGAGAATGTGTGATTCTGACAGGGAAAAGGATGACTGCCTCTGAGGTCCTCTAAACTTTACACGTTACTGCTACCTCTACAGCTAGCATTCACATGCGGGCTGTAAGAAGGTAGGGTGCGGGTGCACGCGTGCAGACCTTGTGCAGGCCGCGTGTACCTCTGTGCATCCCGAAAAACACAGTCAAGCAAAATTCAGGGAAAGATGGTATGGAAAACCAGACTCCCTGCTAGCTCACACCTTACAGAAATGAAAAGAAAAGACAGGCAAGAAAAACTAGTCTTTAAACTACCCAAAAACTAAATAAAATTCCAAGAACCCTAGAGATTTTCCCCAGTATGGTCACCAATTCTGTTGTTGGGGAAAAACACCCTACGGACTAGCAAATAGAGTCCAGACTTTGCATGCAGATATGACCGAATAGAAATTACTTTCTACCTTCATCCCTAGATTTAAATCCCCTTTTCTTAGTAAATGCATGGAAAGATCAACCTACCTCGTTCTCATCATTTGATGTCGATCCTCTGTTGTGCTTGATTACTTGTTCACAATTCTCCTTCCAAAGCTGACCTGCATCCAAGACAAACAACAACTATGCATGCATACTACTTATATACTGACGGGTTAGAAATCCAAACATATACTAATCAAACTATAAACAGTTCATGAATTGGGACGGGAAAAGCATTCTCTTTATTACTTAGAATGAGTCGACTTACAAAAGATGAGACCTACCACCGCTACTCGAACCTGATCCTGGGATCCTCTTCTTCTGTCCTTCAACTGCTTTGCTTTGAATCTCCTTTGGCATAAGGAAAGGCTAAAGGATTGGGACAATGGGAATACGTAAATGGGCAAAGTTTCTTTTCTATATTCTTCCTCTTCCAAATGGGACCCCTAGCCCTTCATTTATAGGCTAGAAGGAGCTAGGTATTTGGACGAACCCTCAGCCATGCATGGCTAGGAGTTTCAGTTAACTCACCCATAGATTTTTGTTTCATCGGCAACTTTCTTTTTTTCATGCTTTTGTCAGTCCATGCGGGTTGTTTTGGGTCAGCCAGTGTGTACACGCGTTCAGTAATGGATTAGGGCACATGGGCCTTTATTCGAGAGGATTTTCAAAGAGTTGTTCAGCAATGTTTTGGAAAAGAAGGGATATGAGTTGGCTTGATGCCAGGTAAGCATGTGTGGTGCAATTTAGGGTTATAACACAAGGTCATGGTCGTAGCCCCTTATGCAAGGCCAAGAATGAAAACGTTGATCATTTGCTTGTATACTGTCAATTTACTCAGTCAGTTTGGGCAAATCTATCAATCCGTCTTAATCAAAATTTTAGTTGGAATGGGCAGTCACTTAGTCATTGCTTTGATCCTGAGTTAAAGACGAAGATTGTCCAGTTATTCAAGCTATCCATCTTTGTTGTTTTATTTGGGCTGAAAGAAACCAAGTTCTATTTGAGGATAAATCCCCTTCGTGTTGGGTTGTCGTTATTAAAACTCTTAGGATTTTTAGCCCAGGTAACAGTCCAAAAGTTAAAAATGCTATTAAATGGAGCCCAGTGATCCAAGATATTGATCATATAATTGCATTCTTCAATGGAGTGTCTATCTTGAAGGGTTTGAATTGTGGGGCTAGGGGAGTTTTCAAATTTTCCGCACAGAAAGCTTGTAGATGGCACATAAATGGAGGCAGTGGCACAAATTCAAAAGCTGAGTTATCGAGGGCATGGGTGACTTTAACTTTGTCAAAACTGTGGAATATTTCAAAGTTAAAAATCCTTGGAGACTCGAAGGTTATAATTGATTAGCTCAACAATAATTGTATATTAAATGCCAGCAATTTAGAAGGATGGAAGCGTAGAACCAATAAATTATCTTTTTAGTTCCGAGAAATCAACTATATACACATCTACAGGGAGCACAACAAGGAAGCAGATCGCCTCTCAAAACAAGCACTGCTCGAGACTACAGGCATATTGACTTATTATCATTTGGTCAATGGGAAGGTTGAACCACCGACTCATATAAATCTCTTTTAATACTCGTATTTCAGTTGGGTGGGTCTTAGTTAATTTTTGGATATTTTGGGAAATTATGGTTTTATAAATTGAGAAGAACGAAACTATTATTTCACTTATTTTGAAGGTAGCACTAACATTTTTGTAAGTTCCATTTATGTTTTGTGATGGAATTAGTAATCATCATCAGACTGGACTAGCTCAGTTGAGACTACTGAGTCATAGCAAATTTTGATTTGGATGGGGATAGTAAAAATCTTTCAAATAGTATGACTAGTTTGAATTTTACTGAACTGTGGAAGACCATTTGACATGGTTTTGAAAATGTAAATGAAATTATAAGCTTAATATAATTTCAAGCAAATTTTCTTTAGAAAAAAAAGTTGGGAAAAAAAATACACTAAAATAATAAAAATATTATCTTAAAATATTATGTTAAAGAAAAACAAAATAATCATAAAGAAGTTTGAAAGAAAAATAAATTAAACAAAATTGAGTAATCAAAAGAAAAATTATATTAAAAAAACAATAGGAAAGCAAGTTTGAAATTAAAATATTATTTA
>ML865948.1:7451-21769 GCA_009831015.1 Picea engelmannii | reverse complement strand
TCCAACGATCACTGTCTCTTCTCCTCTCGATTATTACTGCGCTGTTATTCAATGCTATTTTCATCACTGCGACCACACATTCTTGCCATCAATGACAAGTATACGCTGATTTGCTTTCTGATAGCTGAAATTGCCAACATCTTTCTCTTATTTCAAGTTTCTCCCATTCTTCCTTCGACATGCTTGTCGATTGGGTACCTGGACAAACTGTTGTCCATTGTTCTCAATCTACAAGAATGTTTTCCATTTTAAGCTTCCCAAAGCTCAAAATTATCGCCATTGAATTTTTCTATCTCTATTTTGGAACTGCTTGCCATTCTTTACCGTGATCTTTAACACAACTTATGACTTAACAATCTTACTATACCTAGGGTTTAGTTCTCATATTCAAGATCTGCAAATCAAGATCTAATATACTTGCCAGAGAATAACACCGCTCTGATAACTCACTTTTCAGGGAAGACCTAAGCTCTGATACCACATGTCAGGAAATGAAAGACACGTCCACACTAATCCTAGCATAAGAGAAGAAGAATTTAATCAAAAACACAAATTACACAAGAAATCACACATTACACCGACATTTTACCCTAGAAACCATTAACTGGGAAAAACAACATTCCTTTTAGTGTTATGCTCTCTTGCTGTCTTATTTAGTCAGAATAAAAGGTTACATGTCTAACCTTGGTCCACACTTAAGATACAATCGACATCATACTCTCTTGCATAGGAAAGAACAACCATGTAGCCAATTAGCCTTACATATGCATGACCAACAACCTACACTTACACATGCATTGACCTGCAAAAGTGCATTCTACGATTACCTTACAACAACATCCTTTATGGCCTTACAACATGCAAAACCCTAAATATTGGCGCCCAAAAAAGGTTACAGATCCATGCATATCATTGGCTACAAATCCCACAAATTCTGGGATTTTGTTATAGTCGACTCCAATTCGGGTTTATCAGTCGGCCTTCATTCAGTCTCTATTCGGTTGTCTCACACCCACACTTCGACCTATTTTCGGTTGACTTGTCGTCGATATCTTCGACTTCGACTTTACCTGGTCGACTCCCTCGACCTTTGACTTGTTGTTGATCCACCTCGACTTCGACCTATAGTCGATCCACCTCAACTTCGACCTGTTGTCGATCCACCTTGACTTTGATTGTTAGTTGATTCACCTCAACTAGACTTTCACTACAAAGAATATAAAAACCCAACATGCATGAGGTTTTTGGCTCTTCATAGTGATCTTGTTCAAGGATTTATAGTCAATTCAAAGTCATCAAGAGAGTCATGTTTCTTGGAATCTAGCACAATGGGATGGATTAGGCACAATGAGATCATCATTTCCAAATAGGTATTGGATTTGGAAATTGATCTCATCATTCTCCATATTAAATACCAATGAGGTTCACTAGACAAGGCTGATCCTAGCACAAGTTTAATGATATGTCAAAGATCTTTGTATCTCGCATATCAAGTTTGATATTATTAAACCATGGAGATATTAAATATGAATTCTATATATTTGTTCATACCTTTATGCCACTAAGTTAATTCCATACAATTTTAAAACCCCTCCATAGCATACTAATATACCAATGTTCAATCTCAAAACAAACCAAAAAAACATTTTTAAAAAATCCATACATATAGTTGATTTTGTATATATGGAGTTGAATATGGATAACCATAAGTTGGATATGTTGATATATAATTTGTTGAGATTAACTTAATAAAGGGAATTTTCTATATTTGACATACTTCAAATCTTTACATTCCACTATTTTTTTTTGTAAATATTATGGTTTCTAATTATAGACACTAACACATGATACTTAAAAAAGGAAAATCACCCAAAAACTTATATAGGAAAGGAATTTGGAGGATAATAATATGGGCCTATTCCAAAACTAGGACCTACCACTACTTTCTACTTTCCCTATTTCTATAGGGAAAACATCTATACAAGGAGCAAGAGGAGATGAGGCAAACCTTCAAGGATAAAAGAAATGGGAAACATGCTTTAGAGATAGTGACATTTAAAAAATATTTCCATAAATGATAGTGATTCATTTGATCCTACCTCTATTACTAAATCTACAAATCCTATTATGATATTTGTCAATCGACTCCCTATTACTACTTCAAGTTCTCTTAACAAAGTAATTTACCTTGAATGGATGATGGACTTATCACAGTTTCAAATTAAGATGATGAAAACATAATTATAGACCTTCTACATGGACAATAATGCCAAGGTGGACAATTAACTAATATCACCATAGTTAATGAACAAAGATTGGTCAATGTGATAGACGTCACTAAATCCATTTATGGCGAAGATGAAAAAGGACAACTCTTTATTTATTGGGATCTTGAGAGGATAAGGTAAGGGACGAGGACAAACAAATGTCATTAATATCTATCTATACAAAATTTGGGGTAAAAGATGAGGTAAACAGTGGAGATATTAAAAGGCATCGAAACACATAGGAAGTGGAAAATGTTAGACTAAAGGGGGCCATTGACTCATTAAATAATTGTTTACATCATTTATAGGATGAATTCATGTACATACAAGTTAAAATATGCAAGTTAAAATATGAGTATTATAGGGCCTTTAAGGGTAGATATGACCCACAACACCCCTACCACGCTAATGTACTACAACTATTAATTGCCCCTACGATCTCTGACACAATCACACCCTAAGAAACTATGATCTCAAACACACTAACCTAATAAAATTTTATGAATGTAACTTAAAACACACTAACCTAATAAAATTTTATGATTGTAACTTAAAATACTAGTAACATTCCAACAAAAAAAGCTTTCGATTTATATTGATCAAGTAAATTATAGGCATCGAAATGACATTTCTTATCAAAATAGCTCAATGATATAATGATTATTGAGAGATTGGGAGCCACATTGGATGAGCTAATTACATTGAATTTTGAGTCTACATTTGTAATTTGATAATGAGTTGTTGTAATATCTTTGTTACATGCTAAAATATAGAATTTACTCTATATTGTTGTTGGATTGACTAGTATAAGTACCATTGAATAGGTATTTGTCGGATCTATCTTCAAAGAGAGAGGCTAGTTTTGGAGAAATATGGAAAAGGGAGATGCCAACTTGATATCGCAAGGTGAGATCATCTAGAGGTTAAAAGGTCAGAATAAAATTTTGTAGATGCATGGATTTTTTCATGTTGAAGGAGGGACATGTTGATATGACAATGAGACAAAAGATGACCTCGAGGTACAAATATCTAGTCAAAAGGTGGAAACCAAAACAACTTCATCTGTTGAACATTGAATTTTGTCTCAATGAGAGAATTTATTGAATTGTTCCATCGTCTATACATGGTCTAGAACTATATTTCATGGATGACGTAAAAATCAAATATGGTAGAATAATTGAAATGATAGAATATGTTAGACCATGTTACAATTATAGAGATTAGATAAGACTGGCCCAATATATGTGAAGTATGTGGGTATATGCAGTTTCTATAAACTATATATAACTAAAAAGAGACTAATCAAAACAAAGAAGTGACTATATATATTGATGGAAGGCCAAAAGTTTTAGGAAATATTGTAGAATTCATAAATAGTAAAAAATTAGGAACAATGAGAAAGCTACCCAATTGCATACTTGAGGAACATGATGGAAATCAAGTAGTGTTATGTGCAATGAAAACAATCCCAACATGGGAGTTGTTGTTGATAAATTATGATTTAAATTGAATAGATGCAAGCACTGCTACCATGGGGGTACTTATGCTTCATTGTTCACATATCTAATTAATTAATGTCTATGTTTTATTATTTGGAACATTAATTCTAATATCTCATGACTCTTATAATGTAATTAACATTTATTTGAATAATGTGGCAAGGTGATTGTTGAAAGGAATCCCTGCAGTTGGTAGAGGTCGTAATATCTTAGATATGTTTATTAACTTAGAGATGTCTCATTTTTAAGAACTTTTTGGTATTAATTGATGCTATAATGAAATTTAATTATCGCAAGTTGGTGGGCATATTAGATATGGATGTGGATGATGACAATTACTTGTTTGATAATATCAACTTGTTAACTACTATCATAAAGGCCTTGAAGAAGGACAATAAATAATTTCTTTCATTGTGTGAATATGATGAGCCAGAGGAGGATGTGGCTCCTAAGTGCAATGTTTTGATGACTAGAGTGAGAAAATATGGAGTATGCCACAACTTTTAAATTGATTAATTTATTGTATTCATTTTTTTCATTTTTGTTTACTCTTATAGTTGGTCAACACAATATTACCTTTTTTTGTAAGAGTTTTTGAGATTGGTTGAGTCTATAGATGAGGTCGGTGCAGGCACTAGCCACATACCTACTTCACCATTGCATCCCATCACTAGTCACAAATGGAGTAGTTTATTTTCCTCTTTGTCTATTGTTCATATCTCCTCGACTCGTCCCTATTCCACTCCTATTTCTGCCTCTCCTCCCCCCAGGGAAAATGCCAACATTTCCCATAACATGCCAAACAACACACATGTTGGTAGAGATGTCACCATTATTGATTCATTTGATTGATTTACTGGATTGTCGCGTGTTCATAGCACCAAAACATTGTGAATTAAAATTTTGGTGGACAAAAACCTTGTTCCATTCAAGATGCAAAAATTGCATGGTAATCATGTCTTAATTATTTCCCACAACATGATAGAAATGCAGTTTTTTAATGTTTATTTTCTATTGATGACAATTGGTTTGTCACGAAATAACATATTTTTGAGACACCTTAATGAAAATGAATTAGATATTTATGGGCCTTTCATTCCTATGGGGTTTAATAATCAACCTCCCCATTTGAAGAAGGAACTATTAAACCACTTGGTCGACCTCTTTGATGATGTGTTCAACCAAAGTAAAATACTCTCTATGGTCAGTAATTATTTGAAATATCTGAGGGACACATATCGGGTTAACTTGGAAGATAACCCTAAGTATGAGTGTCCTTTAGTAATTCCCAAGAAGGAGTGGAGGGATCTAATTGAGGTTGTAAAGGAGAATAAAATGAGAAAAGAAGGAAAGACATTGCCAAATGGAGGAAGGTAAATATATCTAATTGAATATACATATTTGTTTTATTTCTACATAAAAAGTTCAATATTTGACCTAGTTGAAACTTTTGATATGCTCAAAAATATCTAAAAGACTATTAGGGCAGATTAGAGAAACACAACCAAGACAAGCTTGGTTAGGGTGGTTACATCAAATTAATAACCAGAATTGTAAGTACCAAATAATATCTTTCAACTTTTATTTAATTAAAATTTGCAATGTTATGCAATGCAAGGGGATAAGAATGATGCCCCAACCTCCCAAGAAGAACTCAAGCTCGAGTTCAAGCTCAATTTTGAAGTCGTGGTTTAATGTTAGGAACGTATGGGGAAATCATAAAGTCCCACGATTGATGTTGAGGTAATTACGTTTGTCGGATTCCAAATGTTGATTACTTATAAAACCCATCCACGATTGATTATTGTGTATTAATTAATGTCTTCGTTTATTTTATGCAGGAAAATATCAATGGTAATGAGGCCATTGGTGGAGAGAAACCCTATGACGATATTATGACTGTAAAATTGGATGTATGATGATTATCATGATTTAGCTTGTATTTGGTATACTTGTAATTTTTTATTGTTTAGGGGGAGAGCCTATAAATGAGGATGTTGAGAGGAAAGAGGAAGCGATTTCTGGACTTATATTTATATTGAGTTATAAAATGAAACTTTTAACATTAGTGAATTATACTTTGTAAGTCAATATTCACTAACCATATCCCTTTAATATTTTTTTTAGTAAATGTTTGTTTCACTAAGCATGGATGTAGCATGAGATGTGTATTGTGTTCTAGTAGGCAGCTAAATCAAGGAATGGCATGTTGCTTATGAGTTTTTTTTAAGAAACCTTGTAGGAAGTGGTTGTGTATAGAATGAAACATTGTGGAAAACAACAACATATTTTAATGGTCAATTTTATTATTTTTTATTTTTAATGTGATTTTTATTTTACAACTTTTATGCATTAATGTTATATGTTTTTTGTCTTATGATATTATGTTAGTTTTTATTATTTTATATTAGGAAGATTGGGTATGGGGATTTCAGAGTGATGTAACAAGGGAAGGGGTCAGATGAGTTTTCATTGTCATGTGGTTGGCCCCATTTAATAGAGAATTAATTATTCTCAAAATAGAGAGAACTCAGAGAGAACTCAATTAAGTATTTTGGCATTTTCTCCTTTTAATATTATTAATAAAATGTTAAATATTTTTTACTATACAATATCATTTAGTTTCTTATACATATTTTATGCGTATACATGTTGGTGTGGCATTACAAGTCCTTTAAGCAACATAAACATGCTACCTAAGAAGGTGACACAATAGTCTACCGAAATGTAGATATTGTGCCTCACAAAATGGTCTGGAGAGATTTAGGCATGGAGTAGAATTTGGTAGCACTTGTGATCTCTCCAAATCATTTTGTTATCTAATCATTTTGTTATTTTTGGTTTCTCTGACATGTAAAGACAAGGTAGCAAGATATGAAGAAGGAAAAATTTACAGGAAAAAATTTTCCCATGTGCAAAATTAAAGGGTTTGAAATTTTCAATGGGTGAATTATTTTGTATAGAAGTGGTTTACTATAGTTAAACCACCATTTATTAGAAATTATATATACAAAGCAATTAGCCCACTCATATTTATGAGGGAGACCAACGAAAAACAGTTTTAGCCCTCTGAATTTCGTGTTGGAACCTCCATGTAAATGTGTTGAATCTACACATAATAGATCTAGCTAAACAATAATACACACATTTGCAGAGATAAATTGAGAAAGAATAAGAATGAGAGAAAGAATGGAAGAATTCCCATTAACTTTAATGAATAATGAATAATTTACACATGATATACTTTGTATAACTCAATGACTGCGTACTGGAGGAGAACCAATGCGCCATAGTGGTGGTCTAGAGTGATATGGACACACACCAGCAGTTACGGGAGTGAAATTCCACCTACTCTAGTCTCTCAAGCAGTTACGAGAGTGAATTTCCACCTAGTTGAGTTAACTAGTCAACTAGTCTTCAGTTAACTGATTGAACAAAGAGTAGTGAGGAGTAGATCAGGGAATCAAGGGTAATGCGCCAGTCTGGTGATGATCCCATGGCAAGTGTGCATTAGTTGGTGATGGTCCCAATGTTGCATGTTGACAAAACCAATGCAGCATCTAAACTCAACTCAACTAGTCAAACTGAAGTGTCAACTGAAAGAGAATATTCTTCGAGTGGAATATTCTCCCCTAAAATATAAGAGACTGGATAATGACTAATTATGACTAATAAACAAGGAAAAACCTTAGGAAAAATAGATCCTAGGTGTGTGTGAAGTAACTCCAACACCCCCCCTGAACATCACTATGGTGAAAATAAAGAATGGGTCCCAGCAACAAGGCCATGTTAGGTACCCAAATACAAAAGATACATTGAAATAAAGTGAGGAAAGAGGGAAAACCTCACCAGAAAACCCCCCCCTCAAGGTACAATGTCTGTAAAAAGAAGAACTACAGTTTCTAAGCAACTATGTCCTTCACTCCAAGACAACTTTGCAGAGAATGAAACTTTTGCTCAGTGAAGGTCTTGGTGAAGATGCATGTCGTCTGTTCTGCTGAAGGACATAACTGTAGGTCGATGATCCCCTCATGTACTAAGTCCCGGATATAGTGCATGTGGATCTCAATGTGCTTCGTCTATTGCCTATGAACTGGATCTTTGCAGAACTTCAAAGTGCTCTGGTTATCACACCAGATGACGATCGGTCAATGAAACTAAATGCCCAGCTCAGTGAGAAAATGTTGTAGCCACATAGCCTAAATGGTTATGTTAACTACCCCTATGTACTCTGCCTCGGCTGAAGATAGAGCAATGACATCTTGCTTCTTGCTCGACCAACAGATAGGCTTGAAACCAAGACTGAGTGAGTAACCAGATGTGGACTTGCAATCAGTGTTATCACCAGCCCAGTGAGAATCAGTAAAACCGATGAGATCTAATGTAGAGTCTCTTGCATAATGAATCCAAAAGGTGATGGTGCCATGTATGTATCGAAGGATACACTTTGCAACCTTCCAATGTAGCTCATGTGGCTCCTACATGAACTTGGAAACTGCACCAACTGCATAGGAGAGGTATGTTATGGAGTGTGTGAGACACAACAAGCTCCCCACTAGTTGTTTATACAGTGTGTTTTCAACCAGTGGAGTCTCCTTGCCATCCTCAAGTTTGACTCCTGATAGGAAAGGAGTTGGAGTAGACTTGTAGTATGTCATGTGAAATCTCTCAAGGATATCTCGTGCATAATTGGCCTGAGACGGTTTGATGCTTGATGCAACCTGACTAATCTCGAGTCCAAGGAAGAAGTGTAGCAGACCCATGTATGTCATCAAAAACCTGCCATGTAGAATCCTCTTGACTGCAGCAATCGCTGAAGTCGAGCAACCGGTGATCAGAAAATCATCAACATACAGAACTAAGAGTACAGGTGAATCATTCGTCCTGAGCATGTAGACATTCGGGTCTGATTTACAATGTACAAAGTTTTGGGACAGCAGGTAGGAGTCCATCTTAGCATACCATGCCCTTGAAGCCTTCTTGAAGCCATAAAGGGACTTCTTCAGTCGACAAACCAAAGATGAGTCCTATATAAATTCATGGGGTTGCTCCACATAGATCTCCTCAAAGAGATCACCGTGAAGAAATGCATTCTTCACATCCATCTGATGGATTTCCTATCCCTTGGTTGCTGTAATGGAAATTTCCAATTGTATGGAATCCATTTTTTCTACTGGAGCGAAAGGTCTCATCATAGTCAATACCATGAACCTACTGAAAGCCTTTGGAAACAAGCCTAGCTTTGTATCTGCTAATATTTCCATCTGTTGTGCTCTTTGTCCTGTAGACCCATCTGCATCTGACAAGTTTCCTCGCAGAAGGAAGGGGAACCAGATCCCAAGTCTGGTTCTCGAGGAGGGAGTTGCACTCCTCCTGCATGGTGGATTCCCAAAAGGGATTTCCAGCATCCTCGCCATAAGACTGTGGATCTGAATACTGAACCAAGAAAATATTCCTGGAGGGCAATGGTTCAGTGGAATTAAGTGCAACAGGATGCTCCTTGAAATCAGATCGAGTCCTCCTAGTATCAGCTGGATCACCAACGAGATCCCCAACATCATGAAGAGTAGTATGTGCCCACTTAGGCCTCTTCTTTGGCTCTGCAACTGCATATGGATGCTCTGACTCTGCATCTAACTGTACTAACTCTAAATATGAATCATCTAAGTCCTGTGAATCAGAACTCTCATCTGAAAAAGGGTCGGCATGTGCATGATCATCATCTTGAACATGTGGAAGAATGAAAGTGTCTGCATGCGACTTTTGAGGTACATGCAAGACACTTTCCTTGAATTGGACATTGCGCTCAATGATGAGTCAATCTGAGGAAATATAAATAAGCCTATGTCCCTTCACACCATCAGGGTATCCAACAAAAATGCACGCAGTGCTCTGTGGATCAAGTGCCTTCCTCTTTTAAGAGGGAATCTGGTCCCATGCACGTGAACCGAAAATGCGAAAGTGGGTCACTTCCAGTTTGAGGCTGCTCCAAGCCTCGTAGGGGGTCTTATCCTTGACAGATCTATGGGGAGATATTTTTTGGATGTATGTTTCACAATTAAGTGCTTCGGCCCATATTCTCTATGGTAGTGACTTTGCATGCAGCATGCAAGATGTCATCTCCTTTAGAGATCTGTTTTCTTGCTCAACAACTATGTTTTGCTGCGGAGTATAGGGAACTGTGTGTTGCAACTGAATCCCTGCCTGATGGAAAAGATTATGGATCTCATGATTTACATACTCTCCCCCATTATCAGTTCAGAGGAATTTGATCTTCTTTCCGGACTGTGTCTCTACTAGGGATTTGAAATCTTTGAGGTGTTGAAAGACCTCGAGTTTTTGCCTGAGAAAGTAGATCCATGTAAAATGTGATAAATCATCAACAAAAATGAGAAGAAACCTCGCTTTGTTGATCGATGGATGTGGAAAAGGACCCATAAGATCATTGTGGATCATATCTAAAGGTGTGGAGGCTCTATGAGACTTTCTTTTGTTGAATTTCTCTTGAGGGTTTTTTTGACAACACATCCCTCACATACTCCCTTGGCGAAATGGATGCTTGGTAGACCATCAACCAATATTTTCTTGCTAAGTTGTTTCTTGTATCTGAAATTCAAATGTCCAAACCTTTCATGCCATATCCTACTACTTTCATCAACATGAGTAAGGAATAAAGCATAATCAGGCTCAATGAATTCAGAAAATGTATACAATCTAGACTGATGACTTACCTCACCGGTAGAAACCTTGGAGTTGGTTTGCATGTCATAGATGTCCCCGACATTTGGTGTGAAAATGATTTTATTTCCAGTGTCGGAATTCATCATCTGATACACAGAGAGAAGGTTGACGGAAAGTTTGGGAATGTACAACACATTCTCGAAGCTTCTATTGGTGAGTTCAATCCTTCATTTTCTGGTGACTCCGATAGAAGAGTCGTCCCCCATCAGAATAGGAGGAACTTTGCATGCATCCAATGAAGAATATACCACTTTTGAGGCATCCATGTGATGTGATTCTCCTGAATTAATGATCTAAGCATCGGGAGAGGAGCTGATGGCAATCAAGGCATGGCTAGAATTGTCTTTCTTAGAATTCTGATCTTCTGGTTTCTTCTTCTTAGCACCCTCAGGGATGCGATATCCAAGGTTGTTTTTCTGAAGTATTTGAGTCATTATATCTATTTGTTTTTTAATTCATGTGGATTCAGGATGGAATCCTTTGTGACAGTATGTGCATTTCTTTCCTTTTCTTCCCTTTTCCCCTTTGGATCCAGAGGCATCGATAAAGGGTTTTGTGTACCCTTCCTTATTCGGATGTGCATGAGCTTTATGTTTATATTTATCTTTAGATTTATGATATTTGTGTCTTCCATCTTGCACAGTGAGTGCATGCGCCCTTGGGCCTTTGATTGTGCCCATGTTGATGAGCTTGGTTTGCTCTTGTGTCATGGATTCGATAAAGTCCTCAAGAGAAGGCATCTTCCAGGTGGCTCCAGAGGTGAATCTGACATAATGGAATGTGGATACGAATACAGAGAATTCAAGACCAATCTTGGAGAGAATGGTGAGAACCATTTGTTTCTCCTCCTTCGATTTATCAACCCCGCAAGCTTTGAGTTGCGACAGTAAATCCTTGAATTTTGTAAAGAAATCTTCGATATTGTCGAATATTTTTGGATCCAATGTGAGCAGATCCACCTCTAGAATGTGTCCCCTCATCTCATCATGTTTTCCAAATATCCCTTCCAAGGTGATCTAGGCTTCATTGGGAGTCTTACAGGAAGATATGTAAAAAAGGAGATCAGGAGAAATAAGACTGCAAATTGTTCTAAGTGCCTCATCCATGCGATTTAAATACTTGTATTTTTCTATGGCTGATGTTGGTTTTGTATCTATATTCAAGGTTAACCCGTACAACCCTCTGGTTTGGATATGTATGGCTATTTTCTCCTTCCATGCAAAATAGTTGTAAGGTGTAAGAATGAATTCTTTTTGGAAATCCATCTTTTTGTTGTCTTCAATTTTTTGTACCTGCAAAACATTTGGTGTAGATTTTGCTTAGCAATCTATCGGCTCTTATGTAACCATGTAAATGTGTTGAATTTGCACAGAATAGATCTAGCTAAACAATAATATACACATTTGCAGAGAAAAATTGAGAAAGCAAAAGAAGGAGAGAAAGAATGGAATAATTCTCATTAACTGTAATGCATAATGAATAATTTACACATGATATACTATGTATAACTCAATGAGTGTGCACTGGAGGAGAAACAATGCACCATAGTGGTGGTCTAGAGTGATCTGGACATACACCAGCAATTACGGGAGTGAACTGCCACCTAGTCTAGTCTCTCAGGCAGTTACGAGAGTGAACTGGCACCTAGCTGAGTTAACTAGTCAACTAGTCTTCAGTTAACTGACTGAACAGAGATTAATGAGGAGTAGATCAGGGAATCAAGGGTAATGCACCAGTATAGTGATGATCCCAAGGCAAGTGCGCATTATCTGGTGATGATCCCAATGTTGCATGGTGACAAAACCAATGCAGCATCTAAACTCAACTCAACTAATCAAACTGAAGCGTCAATTGAAAGAGAATATTCTCTAGGTGGAATATTCTCCCCTAAAATATAGGAGACTGGATAATGACTAATAAACAAGGAAAAACCTTATGAAAAATAAATCCTAGGTGTGTGTGAAGTAAATCAAACACTCCATTCACCTCGATTTCCAAGAATGGATGTTTTGGGGAGCTATTTCACCCTCTATATTTCATGTAAATCAAGCTTAAAGTTCCATTTGCCCCAATTTTGTGTTTTGAAATTTGTTTAAACAAAGAATCAGCCCACATTTCATGGAATTTATAGGGAAATAATTATGTTCGTATATAATGTTTCCTGACTTACTTAGCGACCCACCCACCTGAAGATGCATACATGAGTTTGATTGAAATTTCACAATGTGGACTCTAGAGAATTGAGATTCTAGGTTAATATGCATTGTTCTATTCATATTTATTCAAGTTTACCTGCAGTGTGCACATGAAACTAACAAAGGTAAGCGTATTGTTCAAGTTCTAAATCTTAATCTTGTATATTTCTCAAGTCATGAATCTTGATCTCATATATTGCTTTGGGACTAAACATTTTTTTAGCACATCATATTAGATAAGGGCTTTCTCTTGATGCAGTGGAAGGTGTTTGGATGATAGGAAGGCTTGTGTCTTGACTCTTTGCTATCCATTGTGTTTAGGACATGGATTCCTTGTTAAACTAGCCTCATATGATGTCTTGCAGTTTGTTTTTTATAGTATATATTACCTAAGTTTGGGGTTTTTTTTAATGAAATGAACAAAGGTAGATGATATTTGCACAAAGCCTATCACGATACTGGAAACAAAAAAAAATTATTCTCGGTGAAATAGGGAAGTTGTTTCTAAGGTTATCTAGTTGTTATTTGTTTGAAGTATGTTGATGTAGACAAACTTTATTGGTAGTTTTATATGTTGTTGCACAATTTTTCAATGTTGGCTTTCTCTAAATGATTTTACATTTATCAGACATCATACACATTTACAAAGGGGCCTTGTTGCAAATCTTCCATAGGCATCCTTCAAAATATTATTGTGGCCTACTATCCCCTACAAGTGTTCATATCAAATGAAATAGTACACATGTTTTATGTTGTATGTTACAATGTGACTATATAATAGCACACGAGGAAAATATGCAATATGATATTCTCTAAACAACTCTTTCATTAAATTTTAAGCTTATATACTAAGTCACCTGACACAGGGACACGGGACATGAAGGACACGGAAATACGAGTATCCGACATGTGACATGGCGACCCCATATATATATATATATATATATATATATATATATATATATATATATATATATATATATATATATAACGTGTCCACCGTGTCATGTTTATGGGGTCGTTGTGTCACATGTAAATCATGAATTACATATACAAAAATGAAAACTTAAAACTTAAAACATTTACTTTTACATGATGATGATACAAATTCAATTATACAACTAGAGTCTAGTACTACATCAATGATGAAAATTGATAAATATTAAAATCATAATGACAAACACTGAAACACACAAGAAATTTGAGCCATAAACTGTTGTTTTCTCATTAAGCCATCAAAATCAAAATGTGTTACATAGACATTGACTCCTGAGTCATTCCTACAACATATAGGATACTATAGGTGGGTATGCTAGTGGAAAATACAAAATAAGGTAGACACTAGAATTGTATATGGAAGACTCCCATAGCACGAGATTGTCAGTAATCCTCTAGCTCCATGTCATCATCATCAAAATTAGTGTCATCGCCACTGCTCTCTCCTCCAACCTTCAACTCCTTTACATGATCATCCAATCCAATCTATGGAACTAGATCTGTTGTTGTGGAGGATGACCACTCAAGAGGAATATCATCCTCAAAAGTGTCTGGCTCTAGCACTGGGTCATTAAGATCCATGTTGGCCAGTTCCAACTCAACATTGTTTTCCAAACACA
>ML865947.1:0-13305 GCA_009831015.1 Picea engelmannii | reverse complement strand
TATATTGTTTTTCCACATGCAGAGGTTTTCCTTGCTTTTCTCAACTCCAACTGCAGTTTCCCTTTCTTTCATTCTTTCTTTTGCTTTTCGCATGCCAGCATTCTCCCTGATTTTCTGAACTGGCTCTTTGCATGCCTCCTCTATGCATGCCACATCATGCAACGCTGTGTTCTTCCTGTCTTAACTACCAGTCTAATTTTAGACTGAAATTCCTTCCACCGTCCAGAGTGATTAGAGACACCCAACTGGAAAAATCTTCCAAACTTGTCAAAACAGATGAAGGACCCCCGCCAAACTATGGATTTAGCAATGTTAAGCTCTGTTGATTGTGCATTATAGCCATTTGATGCTGGCCACACCAATCGCGTTGTGAATGTCATCATTCGTGCTTTTCTTGATGCTGCTTCTAGTCATGGCCATGGCTAAGGGAGAGCCAACAGGCAATGGACGTATCCTTCTTGGTTTTATTAGCAAAGATCCCCATGGGCGAAGGCTGAACGGGAATACCAACTGGGTCGCGTCTATCTTCGCCATTGCCTCTGTTTCTGTTTCAATGGGGGCTCTTGAATCGACCTTGAATAACCTAATGCTCTTCAAACATTTCAAAATGGGTTTATGGCGCTTGAATCGATTTTGAATAACCTAACGCCCTTCAACATTTCAAGTGGGTTTGGGTTTATTCCCCTTTTTTTTTCTTGACTAACCTAACGCAATGGGTCTCCTCTTGTAGAACAAATCGCTAAGAGAAACCCAATCTCAACATCCCCACTTGGATATTGCTCTGTCATCATCTAGCTTCTTCTACCAGTTCTCTTGTGCGTGCTCCATAACCAACCGATTGCCATCAATGACAACATTGACAGTCCGCGTCATCTCTGCAGTAGCCATATTTCCAACAACCCCAAGGAGAGTTCAGGAAGGGGGAGCAGGCCCAAGGAGAGAACTACCCTTTTCCATTGATGTCAAAGGGGGAGAGATAGTCACATTGATGTGATTGAGATGACTATTAATTTAAGAAATTCCATGTCTACATGCTGCCATCAATGATTAGTGTTGACATCATGTTGGTATTTCCATCAATGCCAAAGGGGGAGATTGTTGGATCATGTTGTCATTGATGCCAAAGGATGATCGATTGATTGATGTCAAAGGATTGATGTCAAAGGGTTGATTTCAAGGAATTTATTGATTCCAAAGTGATTTATTGATTGATGTTTGATGTCAAAGGATTAAGTGATTGATTGATTAATGTTTGATGTCAAAGGTTTAAGTGATTGATTGATTGATGTTTGATGTCAAAGGAACAATGTCTTGTCATAGCATACTAATGTAATATGTATTATACTTGATGAGAATGGAATGATGTCAAGTGGAATCATAGTCATATAATGTCATGCATTGATGAAGATGAATCAATGAGTTGTCATTGATATATGATGCATAGATGAAGATGGATCAATGAGTTATCATTGATATATGATGCATAGATAAAGATGGATTGATGTGGTTTCATTGATATATGATGCATAGTTGGATTGATGTAAATATGACTCATTATTTTATTACCATGGTTGATAAGGAGTAGAAATGGATGAACTCCAAAGTATTCCCCTTGCGGTGAAATCCCTCATGGGAAGACACTTTGCAGATTGAGTTATCCTAGAATTTTGGTTAGAGAACCCATGCTTAATTGTGGATTAATGAGATAATGATCAGTGAATTTGTCAGTGAAACTATCCTAGATGGATAGTGTTTGTCATGCCATTTCTAGTGGTATGTGAAACACCACATAACTCCTCACGGTTTTCGAGTTATGGCCTTACGAAGTTGAAGGACCCTCACATGTTGGCTTGAAGCCCCAAAAGGTCAAAGAAGTCAAAGTACTTGCAAAGAAGAAGGATTATTTAAATATTAAAGTGAAGTGACAAAATCAGGAATGATTATTTAAATATTAAAGTGAAGTGATGAAATCAAGGAAGATTATTTAAATAATAAAGTAAATAAAGAACTTTCAAATTATGGAAAGTGGTTAACCCTAAAAAGAGGAAAATGGGTTAAGTGGTCAAGTGGCTATTGGATATATGGAAAAGTGGAAAATTGGGAAAAGTTGGACATATGTGATTATGTGGACAAAATGACTATGTGGAAAAAGTGACCTAGAAGATGCTTCTAAGGAAGCTACTTGGAGAGTATAAATAAGAGGCAAGGGTTTCTTATGAAATGAATCTCTTGAGAATGTATTGAAGATATATTCTGAGAGAGAGAGAGTCTGGAGGATCTCATGGACACATCAAATTTTCTGTATGTATGAGATCTTGACAGCGAAATTTTATGAAGTTCAGAAACCCTAGTTTCTTAAGGAGTACGCAAGCAGGAGTGGGACAGAGAGTGTACATATGTGGGATGCAGTGAGACAGAGAACGCACATACATGTATTGAAGGAGGAAAAAGCGTGTACAGTGAAGAATTCATGAAGACTTGGATGTGAGCCGATAATCAGGTTCTTGAAGGTTGAAGCATGTTCTAGATCTGCACTCTATGGGCTTAGATCTGCCATAGAAACTTTGGTATGGTTACATGGTTGTCTTGATGGATACTCTTTCTTATTGTTTGGTGAATGCTTGAGGAATTCTTGGTATGGCTGTTGTGATATGGTTGTGTTGGTTGATTGATAGAGTGAGCAACACTCTTATGATTCAGTTATGATATGATTTCCATAGTATATTGATTTATAATACATGATTAAGTAGCATTGATATTGTATGGTTGAGGAGCATGAGTAAGTTGTTGGAGAGCTTGGATGTGTTGTGATTCAGACTGGACAGTGAGAGACAGAAGTGAATGTGACTGAAGGTTGTAGAGGATCTTAGTTCATCTTGAAGAGAAAACCCTAATAAACTCAGAAGTGATACACAGGTTATAGTACAGACTGACCGCGTACATACATGAGCTGTACTACTGGTAGGGCGCGTACATATGCATGTTGCACTACTGACAGGTCGCGTACCTGTTGATATATTGGTATCTATTGAGGATTGATGCCTCTTCTCAGTTGATGTTGAGTTTTGTAAGTTGAGTCTTGCATTATAGAGTTGGTGCTCTTGTAGAGTTTTACTCTATTTAGTTGTGGTTGATAACCCAAGGATTGTAGTCCATAATAAAAAGAAAATTGTACATGCATATTGTGTTCTTTGTGTTCCTTGTAGTGATGACTTGTTGATGATATATGTTGTTGTTATCTGTTGCTGATGTATATTTACACTTGAATAGTTATGAATGACAGTAATAAGTAATGAGTAAATGGTGATTGCCAACTAAGAAGTTTGTGGAAGGGAAAATTTGAAAAAGAACCCCACATTCATTCACCCCCCCTAAGTGTGGTTGGTGTGTACAAAAAAGATTTATTTACGATCATACAAGTATGGAATGCCTAAGATCATTCCACATTCACTTAGTGGCACCACATCACATGCTACCTCATCCACAAACTTAGATCAAATTGCAAATTTTAATGTGCACTGCTTTGTTATGTGAAATTGATGATTGTTGCTTATCCATTTAAGTGTGTAAGGATTATGATGCATCTGTGTTTTTAATCCCAATTTCTTAACCAAGTCCTCTAAAATTAAGTTAGATTGAGATCCACTATATATCAATGTGTCGACCTTAGTGTGCCTCATGATGACCCTTATGTGAAACAAATTACTTCTATAATCAAATCCTTCACCAGTTTTACCTGTCATACCAACCAATGAGACTTTAGATTCATCACCTAAATCCGATCCCAAGTCTGTTGGTCGTGTTGTTTCCACAACTATTTTCCTCCCTTTATTTTCTTTGAACCACTTTGATCTCCTCTCAGGATGCAATTGCCAACAACGGTCCTCATCATGCCTCTCTTTCTTGCAATGCTTGCAAGAGGGATTCCCTTCCTTTCTTTTTACTGCATTTGACTTCTTTCCATGCCACTTCCTTTTGTCCTCTCTCCTTGAAGACGATTCCCCTGATACACCAACACATGTTTTCCCTACTTCAATGTATGTTGCTTGAACATAAACCTCATCAATATTAGTAGGTCCAAACATGAATATAGTGTTTCGAATATGTGCAGGTAAACCTCCTATATACTTCATAAGAGTTTCTTGGGTATGTAATGGAATATCTAACATCAAGGCCATTTTACGAAAGCCATATGTGTATTCTTGCATTGTTTGTCCTTTTCTTAGTTTTAAATCTTTCCATTCAATTAACGCTTTCTATTTATAACCCAAAGGATAGAATTTCTTTCTAAGTGTAGAAATAAAACTTTTCTATGATGGAAATACATTACCCACTTGTTGTGTTCCATTTTGCAACTTGCTTTGCCACCAGATGAGTCTTGTGCCTACAAGTCTAAGGGATGCCAACTTGATCTGAGTTACCTCATCCTTGGTTTTTTTCACACTGCAATAAACCTCCATCTGTCTGACCCAATTGTCAAGTATCTTTTCATTAACTTCACCATCATACATGGGTAGTTCAAATTTAACATCAAGTTTTAACAAAGGCATTTCATTCTTATGTTTCTGGACATGTTTCTTTGCATTGGATTTAGAACTTGAAATTGAAGAAGAAGGAGAAGAAGGAGTTGAAGATGGAGCTGAAGGAGGAATTTGAAGAGGATCATCTCCTTCTTCACTTTTTCCCTTTGAAGATTCACCAAGAACTGGTCTCTTTCATTCCAAGTAATCCTCATACAAAACCTTCATCACCTCCGACGTAGCAAAGAATTTTTTTTGAAACTCTTTCTCATCCTGAGAAAGTCCCTCTCTCGATGCCATCTTATCACTTTGAGAAGTTCTCTTTCTCAATCCAATAAATGTATTATCTTCAACAAGATCGCCTTCACCACAATGTTTATTTTCCCTGGTTAAAATGCAAAACTCAAATCCAAACGTCAACTAGCTTTGATACCACTTGATCCGAAAAGATATTTTACAAGACAATGGTTGAGTTATTAATGCATGTGTTTATTAAACATTTAGGAAGCTGAATGAAAGAGGAAGAAGTCATGAGAAAACATAACATCCATATACACATATACAGATCTGAAATAAATCATAAACAACAAAAAAACATAAACACCAATGTGATAACGGAGTTCGGGAATCTCGCCTACGTCTCTGGGCCTTTGTCTCAATGGGTGAGGCTTTCTTATTTCTATTAAAAGCTTCAAAATTAAATCACAGTTGTGCCAAAAGGTTACAAAAATGATCTAGTCTTGTTTTACCATATCTCTAAAACCCAACAAAAGAAATGACACTGAAATTGGGTGACCGGAGCTCCCATAAATGGCCCGCAAAGGTGCGCTCCTCAATAGCTTCCCTGCATAAACATGGTTTTGTCTTGGAAAATATTCAGCATAATCCTGCTATGAATTTCCCCTATGGCTCCAAGAAGCCCTGGTTTATATATATATGAAGTTGGTAAGCATCTCCCAACTTCCCCCCAAGATATGGACTAACAAAGGGCCCAATATCCCCCAATGTTGGCCAAAACTCTCCAAAATTGCTTATAAAATCAATACAAAATCACTATAATATAGTTCAAAAACCAAAATTGCACATGAACAGGGTGCAACCTGTTATTTATGGGCCCTTGGGTATATGGGAGCCTACCATGTGGCCAAGTGCTAGCATCTCTGCATTGGTGCCCCTTGATCTCAACCCTGGTCTTATGGAGATTGTGCATGTGGCCATGGCTTCCAGCCTATGCATGAGCTCAACAGTTGTACTAGTCCTTTGAAGTTTTAGCCCCTATTCGAAGGGATAGCCTGACTGACCAAGGCTAACCCCCACATTTCCACACTCTAACCAATATACGTCGAGTCTCATGGAGTAAGGTTCTAAAACCAGGGGCTGAGGGATACAACCAAATCTGTGCACTATGGTATGGTCACATTGTAGTGGTCCTATGGTATGGATTACATTGAGGGTTGGGTCTATCCCCAACCCTTTCTATGCCCAAATGAACCAACACCCAACTTTAAAACAATTCGGAAATGTATAGTAGTAAGAATAGATGGGCTAGTGCCTGACCTTTGTGAAATCTCTACACCCTTTCTTGAGGTCACAAGGTTGACTCCCTAGGAGTCATAAAACATTTTGCAATGAAAACTTGAACGAACCAATGGGTTCCACATGGCAGCCCATGTCTGGGGCACGTGGCACCTCACCATTCACTGAAACCAAATTCCACTTGTCAACCGTTGACTGGTACAACTGTCTACCTCTGCCATGTGTCTGATCCAACTATACCCTTCCATGTGTGCCATGTGTCATACTATCATGCCACATCATCTGTACGGACATGCCACATGTCACTCTCTGATTGACCCACCTGTCTATCCACGTCAAGAGTTTGTATGCATAGTCATCCTGCCATGTGTCAGTCTATACGATCAGTCACTATACAGTGAACTTCCAACTATGCCTGGCAAGTCAGTTCCACGTCCACATAGCCTATACAGTAAGCTTCCATGTGGAACTGTACGAACTATACAGTCAACAGTTTTTTGCCTGTTTGGAAATGAACAGATCGCTATATATAGAGCATACGACATTCTTTTGAGCCCGTTAGAGTTTTGTTTGGTTTGTATCGATGAGGCCTACGCACACATCCATTTTGAATCCATTATGAGAACTTTGATTTTTAGGCCTTTCTAAGCCCCATCAAGCTCTTGGATCCAATTCTAGATCAAATGCATAAATGAATACAAAAACAATTATTAAAAAGATTTGGAGAAACAATGATGAAATACATCAGAATAAAGAAACACTAATCAAAGCTCAGAAGCGAAAGGGAATTACATAAATGTGATCGGGATTGAAATGGCCACAGTAAAAATACAAAAGAATAGAAGGAGAATCTTGTCCACTGATGTAGATTTCGAGACAAACCAGGATCTTCGATCTGGGATTTACAGAGGAGGACCTTCATATAAAACATCTGATTAAGTCCTTACCGTCAGATCTCAGTAAGGGCATATCAACGGGAAGGAACCATTGTAGGATGCAAGGGTTGAGTTAATGATTGCACAAGTTATGGTTCCAAAATCATCCCTGATCGTTGATCTACTTCGTGAGAATTCTCGACTGTTAGATGAAATCAAGGTTTAATTGAGGAATATCACTTCGGTAAAATTGAGAATTGGGAATGAATAACCCAAAGTCCCAAAGGTCAAAATGAATCTACACCATTGATCTAGAACTAATCACAGTCATTGGATCAAGGATTCACAAGATCCCAAAATATACGAAATCTCGACAACCATTGGATCATGTTAGGATTTTTGTGTCAAAGATGGATCGTTAGATGAATTCAAGTTGCTCAAGTTTTATTTGGGGAATCTCACTTCAAGAGAATTGAGAATTGGGAATGGATAACCCAAAGTCCCTAAGGCCAAAATGAATCTAAACCGTTGATATAGAACTAATCACAGTCGTTGATAAAGAAATCACGAGATCTCGAAATAGCCGAAATACTGACAACCATTGGATTGTGTTAAGATTTTCCTGTCAAAGATCGACCGTTAGATGAATTCAAGTTGCTCAAGTTTTATTTGGGGAATCTCACTTAGGGATAATTGAGAATTAGGAATGGAAAACCCAAAGTCCCGAAGGCCAAAATAAATCTAGACCGTTGATATTGAACTCATCACAGTTGTTAGATCCAGGAGGAGGATATGTGTAATGTTAGGAGATCCATGTCAACAGGCCACATCACCAAGGACACATGGCACAATCATATGATGACAAGTTTCTAGGTCCAGTTCACACTTTAAGGTTATGTAAGTCATGAATCTAAGTGACACGTGGTAGCCACTCGGCGAGTGCCAAGTCAAAAGTGACGTCAACAAATTACGTCACTCTGGGACTTTGTTCTTCAGGGGAAACCAACAACTACCCAAAGGGATGAAGGCCGAATTTAATGATAATCATTAATCTAAGATCCTCTAGGATGAATCATGAACATTGGATCAAAACATGATGTAATCTCTTCCATGTTGACAACTTCGGAAATGACCAAATCCGGTGGAAATTGGAGAAGCAATTACCCGGACCTCCGAACCTCTGAAGTCCTGAAGTCTGGAAGTAAATATTGGTCGTCCATATCAAATTTTTATTATGTCACAACCATCGCATTAAGTAGTGGAAGGATAAGTAAGGATTGAAGCTAGACCGTTGATTTGGTTCCAAGATTCATGTTAACCATTGGATCAATCCTTGTGAGAAGTGAACGAGAACCGTCCACTCAACTGCAGATCAGATTATGGTCGTCAATCTATTAGAAACCTCTAGAAAATATAAGATCTTCAATCTAGGAAAGAACATATATCAATCGTTCAATTTACTTTGGTGAAATGTACTTCAAAAGGTTGAAATATTATAGAGCTTGGAAGTCTCGAAGTCCCGAAGTTAATAGTTGTCATCCATCTCAATGTTTTATTAAGTCACATTCATTGGATCAAGTGAAATGGAAGGATAGAGGAAACATAAATCATGAAGTAACGCTAATCATTGATCCGATTCATGAGCATTCTCAGTCATGGATCAAGCAAAGTGGAAGGATAGTGTAAGCGGAGGTGTTAACCAACAACAAGAGGTCACCACCTCTTTATGACTTATTGGGTAGGTTATCATTCCATAGGAATTGAACTACTCCTAATTCTAGTAACCCGTAGTCCCAGAGTACCAAATATCTGAAATAACATCTGGACCATTGAATTTTATGGACACGCATCAAATCAAGATTAACACTTCGGTGAAATTTAGTCTGGGAGAATTGGAAGTTTATGAAAAGGAAAAACCCCCAAATCTGTGAAGTATCGAAGGAAATGAAAACCGTCCATCTCACGATTGAATCCCAACCATTATATAAGGATAAGAAAATGTGAGAAACGAGTCTTTTAAAAGAATTATCAAACCATTGATATGAAATTGTGATCAACGATGAGGATTAAAACTGTGAAATGAAGTTGCTCAAAATACAACACTCTGGAAGATATCACTTCAGAGATAACAAGATTGGGTGAAAGAAGAGGAAGCGCTTAAATTAATAATGTCATGGTTCTGCGCATATGGTCATATGAAAAAAATGGTTTGAGGGAAGTGCCTTCATAGAACTTGATTTCTACAACATGTGTAGTGACAATTTTTTAGCTAGAACAAAATAAAATGAAAAACAAGATATTTGAAGTCTTTAAATGAAACTAATAATAATAATAATAATAATAATAATAGAAACTATTAACATTAATTCAAATGAAGAGGTGTATGAAGAGTTGTAATGGTTCAAACAAAGGGACATAATGCTTCAAACTCATACCTATAGAATATTATATAAACAAAGAAGTATGATGAACAAAAGATGAGTTGAATTTGTTGAAGTATATATATTTATATATAATGGATTGAATGAAGGTTCATTCTATCAAGTTGGTGCTTGTTTACGAGTTGGGTCTTGTATGAGGATTGGATTCCTCACATCTCAATTGGATATGAGATCAACAAGCCGAGACTTATTATGAGGCTTGGATTCCTCATTTCTCAATTGGATCTAAGAACTACAAGATGGGTCTTGTAACAGAGAGCTAGGTCTCTCATAATTGTTTGAAGATGAAGATTAATCTTATGTATTCACTCAAGTTAAATAAATAAATAAAATATTTATTCTTTTATATATTGGTTGAGACATTGAAAATAATATATGTTGTTCAATTAATTTATGAAATGTGGAAAATTGTCCAAAGTTTTGTGACATCGATTCACCCCCCCTCTTAGTGTTAAGTGTACATTTCAACAATTGATATCTGAGCGGGTGCCTTCAGAACAGTTTAAACACTGGAAGGTATATTTGGAAGAAATGGGTGGACAAATGGCTATCTCCACAAATGAAGCTCCCTTATTTGATGGAACTGATTATTCATCATGGAGGAAAAATATGAAAAGATATCTGAAGTCAAGAGGATTTGGAGTTTGGGATTCAGTAGCAAGTAATCCCTGGCACTTAAATACTTCAAAGAGAAAAATGAAAACTGCAAAGGAAGAAAGGAGAAATAATTCATTAGCCTTAAAAACAATGCAAGATGGATTGTTATACCAAGTTGAAGAAACTATGAGGCACTATAAATCTGCTAAAGAATTATGGCTCCAACTAGAAAAGTGTTATCAGAATGAAACACAAGAAGAAGAGAAATACTATCATAGTAAGGATCAAGACTCAGATAAAGAGGATTCCTGTCAGAATAAAGAAAACAAATCAGAAGAATAAAATTATTATCAAGACAAGGAACACGATAAAGAAAAGGAGAATTCCAACAATATTGAAGAACACAATATTAAGGAATAGATTTCTAATCATAATAAAATGCAGGACATGATACAACTCCTTCTCATAAAAAAGGATAAATTCATCAAGGATTTAATTCAATCCTCAGTCACAAATGAAGGAAACAATTCCATCAAGGAATTAATTCATAACTCAGTAAGTACTAAATAAATACTACAGAATATTAAGACTGATTTTTCAACAACAATAAACGAGTATCATATGGAACAAGGAAATGGTTTCTATACTAAAGTTCTTGTGGGGACTATTGAAAATCCTGAGTACACAACTATGTGCACTCTAGAAGAGTTGGAGAAACTTCAACAAAAAGATACGTTTCTACTACAAAAGTTAGATCAATTTAACCATGAAGAGCATGAGCAAAATATTCAGTTAGAAAATAGAGAAGAAGAGATCAAAAGCTTGAAAGATGAAGTTGCTAATCTAACAGAAGAAATGGAAGAATTAAAGACACATGAAAATAAAAGAAAATAAGTACTAAATGAAATAGAATAATTGGTTAACAGTCTAAAAATTCAACTTGATGAAACTAAAGAAAATGAAGAAGTCCTAAAGATCCAATTAACTAGGAAAGAAAATTCTTACATGTGAGAATCAGAAATGATCAAATTCAAAAAGATAAATGAAAGTACTAATGCAGATCTAATCACTTAAATTGAAGAAGCTAAAAAAAATAAAGAATCCTAGAAGATCCAAATAACTAAAAAGGAAGAATCTTTCCAAATATTTGAATTAGAAGCCATCAACCTCAAAAGGATTTGGCTAGAATATGAGGAAGAAATCAAAATATTGAAAACTAAAGTTTTTGATCTAACAAAAGATATGGAAGAATTGAACACATATGAAAATGTTTATACTGAGAGGGGGGTGAATCAGTATCAAGTACAATTTAAAACCTTTTTTAACTTATACTTAAACCATTCAACTATATCCAATGGGCAATGAACAATAGTATAAGAGTTACACCAATAAACCAAAATATACCATGCACAATATATGAGAAATAATCAATAGTTATTGTTCAAGGGAAGTAATGACTTCCAAAGGTAGCTACAACTTCCAAATGTAAAGGGAGGGATAAACCTCCAAGAGGAAGATACAATCCTCCAATATCAAGAGAGAGTTGAACTCTCCATCCTTGCCCCTTTCTTCCACCCAAGAATATATGAGAGATAATAAAACTTTACATTAAATCATCACATAGAACCTGATAATGCTTCCTGAGACTTCTTCAATTTATGCAATTCTTCAATTCTTAGAGTACTCTGATCCTATAGATAATATTATTCAATTTATTCTCTGAAACTCCTCCAAGTTTCACTCCTTGAATCCTCCCCGAACAGAGGTTATAGAAAGAATGGTAGACTTTATTCAATTCTGGTCTATTCAGGAGAGTGAACTTGCATAGAATGCCCCGCACTCAATAATTAAAATCCAATTCGGAAACTTTCACACAAGAAACTAAAGTCCATACTTTTTCCAATGAAATTGGTCCCACTTCATTTGGATTCTCGATGAATATGTTATGATTGTTTTACCCAGAACACCTGTTTATTGACTAGCTTCAGGACTGGTCACAAACCATATCTTCCACAGAGTGTATCTCCATAATTATAGCAAATCAAGAGCTAGAATTTTTACCAGGGGTATCTTGATATGTCTTCTCAATACCATAGTGATTTCACCATCTGAATCTTTCTAGAAAAAAAGTTATAGAAAAAATGGTAAGATGACCTGAAAATAACATACATTAGAACACATCACCAAAATATTCCATCCTCCCTTGAAATCCGGCCTTCTTTTCTTCTTATTACCTCTGAAATTTGACTTATATCAAAATGAATGTATAATGATGTTTATTTATACCATTTATGTCACTTCCTTTTAACATTAGGGCCAACATGTACTTCCTTCTTCCATTCACTTTTTCATCTTCAAAAATCCATTTCTCCTCAACCATGAGGATCCACGTGACGTGCCAAATACCACCGGAAACAACATGATGTATACTATCCATACATGGGTGTTGTATCTGCATGTGCATTTTCCTTCATGTCCAAATTCCTTCATCAATATTTCAGTCCAAAACCCATGACTAGGGTTGACATCAATGACAACAACCAATCTTCCAACAATCTCCCCCTTTGTCATTGATGGAAACACTCATGCTCCCCCTATCATCATGATCCCAATTTCTCTCCACCTTTGACATCAATGGCAAAGGGTATGGCTTCTTCCCCTAAGTTTAATGGAAAAAGGTAACCTTCTTCTTTGGGGTTGCTCCCCCTAAACATGTGGCACTCAATAATACTTCATCCTTATTTTTTGGTCTTTGGGACTTTTTCTTCCTTGGAATCCTTTTGTGTGGCTTCTGTCTTCTCTCTCTTCTTCATGTCTATGATGTATATGTTGTTCGGTCTTCTTTTTGCAGTTGCAACCAATATTCCCGAGTTATTTTCTCTGATTTTACATTTTCCGAAGTCAAACATAAGAGTGTATCTTTGATCACATATTTTGTTGACACTGAGGAGATTGTGCTTCAAATATTCAACCAATAGGACTTTTCCTGCTTTTACATTTTCACTTCCAAGATTTACAGTTCATTTTCCAAGTATTTTGGTAGATGAGTCATCTCCAAACACAACATTTCCACCCCTTTTTTTCAAGCTGACAAATTTTCTTTGATCTCCGGTCATATGAGATGAGCACCCACTATCTATGAACCATTCATCTTCTTCTTTGCATTCTTTAGTGACTAATGCTATTTGACAATTTTTATTGTGTGGAATCTCTTTCCTTTTCCATGCTATAGTTGGTATGTAAACATTTGGCATATGATTATCTTCCTTCATCTCTCTGCAATCTCGTGCTTTGTGACCAAGATTATTGCACTTGTAACATACAATATTTTGATCC
>WSFP011429918.1:0-21769 GCA_009831015.1 Picea engelmannii | reverse complement strand
TGGGACACATTATTTCAAAGCAGGGCATAACAGTAGATCCAGAGAAGATCGAAGCCATTAGAATATGGCCAACACCCATAAATGTGTCATACGTTAGATCTTTTATGGGATTAGCTTGCTACTATAGAAGGTTCATAGTAGGGTTCTCTAAGATTGTTCATCTCATCACTTCTTTGCAAAAGAAGGGAACTAAATTTGAATGGGCACTCAAGTGTGGAAAGAATTTTAATCTGTTGAAGGAATTACTTACTAGTGCACCGGTGTTAAAGATTGTTGACCCAAAGGAAATTTTTGTGGTATGTATAGATGCATATAAGGAAGGACTTGGGGGATTCCTCACGCAAAATGCACATGTCATTGGATATGAGTCTAGAAAGATTAAGGAACATGAGAGGAACTATGGCACACATGACTTGGAACTTGCTGCCATTGTTCAGGCCTTGAGGATGTGGAGGCATTATCTCATGGGGAAAAAGTTTGAATTAAGGACATAACACATTGGCCTGAAGTATATTTTTGAACAATCGACCTTGAATGCCAAGAAAACAAGATGGATGGAATTTTTAAGTGAATATGACTTCGATATCAATCATATCAAAGTAAAGGAGAATAAATTTGTCTATGCGCTTAGGAGAAGTGTGCATCTCATGCATGCTACTCTTGTTAGTATGCATCAATCAGACTTGAAGAGCAAAATTTTAGATGGTCTCGTTATAGATCATCATTACCTATAGGTAAAGTAAATCTTACAACAAGGAAATGTACAGCAGCAAATAAAGGAGTATGAGATAAGGGAAGACAGATTACTCATGCATAAAAATAGAATATATGTTCCTAGCTCCGGAGAACTGAGGAATTTGGTACTAAAGGAAATGCATGATGTTCCTTATGTTGGACATCCCGGTTACCAGAAAACAATTACAGCAGTAAGAAGCCAATTCTTTTGGCTGGGAATGAAGAAGGATGTTGTTGATTACATCGCTTGATGTATGGAATGTCAGAAGGTGAAGGATGAGCATAGGCACCCAATGGGTTTGCTGTGACCATTTCCAATCCCAGAGAAGAAATGGGAAGTGATCACCATGGATTTCATCACGGGATTACCCAGAATGAATAAGAAACATGATTCAATCATGGTGGTGGTTGAATAATTAAAAAATGATGCTCATTTTGTGCCCGTGAAGACAACACACACAATGGATAATATTGCAGAAATTTTCATGAAGGAAATCACTAGGTTGCATGGGATACCTAGGACAATCGTTTGGAACAGAGATATGAAGTTTAGCTCCAATTTATGGAGGGGATTGTTTAAAGGATATGGCACAAATATAAACTTTAGCATGACATATCATCCCCAGACATATGGGAAAATAGAGAGATTCAATCGAATAATTAAAGATATGATGGAAATGTATGTGATGGATAAGCCATCTAAGTGGGAAGATTACTTACACTTGGTTGAGTTTGAATATAATAATGGCTATCAAGATTCATTAATAATGAGCCCATTTGAAGCCTTTACGATAGGAAATGTGATACTCTAGTAAGCTGGGAGAACCCAACAGATAGAGTGGTACTTGGGCCGGAGTTGCTCAAGGACATGGAAGACTAGGTGGTCAAGATCAAGCAGAATTTAAAGGAAGCTCAAGATAGAAAGAAATTTTATGTAGACAAGAACAAGACATATAGAGAATTTAAAGTAGGGCAGTATATAATTTTGAAAGTGAATCCCAAGAAAATCTCATTGAAATTGGGTAGTTGTACAAAGCTGTCATCCGGATTCTGTGGTCCATTTGAAATATTGGATAGAATAGGGTCACTTGCATACATGCTTGCATTACTTGCTTCCATGAATGTGCATAATGTATTTCATGTCTCTTTACTAAAAAAATATGTACCTGATCCTAACCATGTTATTGATTGGAATCTAATTCAGGTAGAGACAAAGGGAGATTTTCAAGTTCAGCCAGTGTGGGTATTGTACAGAAAGTCAAAATGCTTTGGAATCGAGTTATAGAGTTGGTAAAAGTTCAGTGGACCTGCTATGGTCCTAAATATGCTACCTGGAATAATGAAGATGCCATGCGGGTAGAGTACCCGCAATGTTTTGAATAAATTTGAGATTTTGATCTCTATTTTGTATATGCACTGAGGACAGTGCCCAAAATAAGGGGGAGGGGATGTAACACCCTAGGTTTGAACCCCCATTTTAAATAATGTATTGTTAAAATGTTGAGAGGCCAGGGTGTCCAAACAATTATTATAATGCCAGTGTGCCCAAGACATGTAATTTTTTCTATCATTATTAATAATAAATACATGGTTGGTTGCTAGACAGACAAGGACTAGAGTTATAGGGGGCTATGATTCCATGAGAGAGGGGGCTTGAGGGGATACATGTTTATTCCTATGTTAATTACCCTTTTTTCCTAAGGGAGGGGATCGGTTACGTGATCTTCTTGGGGACTAGGAGGTTCTTAATTCCCCATGAAGTTACTTAAACCCACCGCTGGTCTGATGGGGGGGTTGGACTGATGGCTTGTTCGTTGATTTTCCTGTACGTTCATTCCTTTCCCTCATCCATTTTCATGCACTCACTCATCCATTCAATGATCCGTCCTCACCTGTGACTTGGCTTGGAAAAGGGAAAGGAATTGTTTAGAATTATCCATGGGATATTTGGTTGTAATGGTCACTGGTGAAATCCAGCCATGACCTAGGGCCTGCATGTCTAAGATGCATTGGCTTGTTCCCTGTTTTTCTCACAACTACGAGTCTTGAGAGTTTCACCATTGAGGTTCTGGACCAGTTGTGTCGGAGGCCTTGGAAAAAGGAGAAGGACTACCTGAGGGATTGCGTGGCAGAGAAGGGTGGATGTTTGTTCTCTTGGGGTGGTACAGGCTGGGTGGAAGAGAGCTGGGTACTTTGATTGTTGTGGGTGTTGTGAAACCCGTGAGAGCTTGAGAGATAACTAGTTTGGGAACCCAAGTATGCTCTTGAACTGTCCTTGTAGATTCATAGCCTTGGCTTGGGCGTGACACTGTTGTTGATATTTGAAGCAGTGGTGTCTACGGTTGGGTGGAACGTCCTTGGTTTGCATCTAGTTGGTGTCACATTTTTATAATGATAAGTTCTCTCTGTTGTGATATTATTATCTGTGTATGAATGTATTCTGTTGTGTATTTTAATTATCGTTTAACTAAATCTTAGATTATGCATGTTTTTGGATATTGTTGTGCGTGTTGTTAAAGTCTTTTCTTTTATGCATCCTGAAATTTTAAAAAGGTATCGATAAGAGAAAGAATTCCAAGGGCGGGCTTGTAGGTAGCATGCCCCGACCTATTGGTCGTTGGGTATGTTACACTCTCTTATCATTTTCTACAATTTCCACTCATTGTGCTACTATGCACTTTTCATATAGTGCAGTGGTATATTGTTTCTATAGTTCCACCCTCTAGATTGTTGATTTCTCCAATTTGATTGTTGTAGTATCTACTTAAAGACGTAGTTCCTACACGATCGTTGTTTGCAATCCCTGTAATAATTCCATTGGTGTCTGTGACATGACTAGGTCCATTTGACTTAGTCGTTACAACTTCTACTGTATTTCGGGGCTAGGTACCCCAATTGTCTCTAGTGGTATCTTGATTACTCTATGCGATGTTGCTAGTTGTGTTGATAACATAGTTTGTGCTTCATCTTTTTCCCCTTCTAGGGTTGTGCTTGATCCATGTGCAGGTGCTAATCAAACTTGTTCCAATAATTGTTGTAACTTCAAACATTGGACCTGCACCTTCATTTGGAATGTTTCATGTTTCCTTCTTCGAGGACTTCTTCCTCGATGTCCCTTAGTGGGTATCCAATTCTGTCCATGTCCTCATCTATTAGTGTGTAGGATACTTGGATATTTTGAGCCTTCTTCTTCTTCCAAGCAGTGGAACATGTACTTTGGTCCTGTCCTTTCCTCCTGTCTGAGACAAGGGATATGGGGGTTGGTCTGTTGGTCCTGTTTATGGTGTTTCCTTCATGGTATTTCCTTGATCAATGTCATTTGTGCCATTTCCTGGAGAATACATCATTGTATCTGTGTGTTGTGTCACTTCATTGTTCCCCCCTTATGCTGTTGAGTCCCCATTTGTTGTATCTTCCAATCTAGTTCCCAATCCTACATGACCAGTTGGATGTCTTCTTCCATTATCTTATATGTAGTTTGGACCCACTCCTCCCTTGGATCCTTCCTGGCTTTGATATGCATATGGTGTATGTCTACGTGAAACTATGTGACTAAGCCATATGCCTCCACCACTTGTGGTGATATGCATGGTGTGCTCTAGATACAATGTCGAATCGTTTCCCCATAGGGAAAGAATTGGACATTGTTTTCCATTTGTCTCCTCTTGTTCGTTGAAAACCATATATTTTGATACTTCATCGTGATGCATGGCTTTCCTCTAATCCCTAAGAGATGTGCATCCTCTGGTTCTTCCCATGCTATGAAGGAAATCAGAATTAGGAGCCAGGGGTAGTGAAACTCCATTCCCTTATCTTGGGCTTATACACATTCCAATAGGAATTGGTTAAGTAGGAATGGTTCCCAACTCATCATAGTGCCTTCTACACATTTCTCCATCACGGCTACGACCCATGATGGTACTTTATCCTCTCTACACTTCTATAGTAGCTTACATGCTAACATTTCTGTGGCCATTCAATTTTTTTGGTCACATATGGTGGGCATGTCCAGGCCATGCACCCCCCTAACCATGTGATACTTCGTTCACATCACCTCTAACTATGCTATATTTGTCTTCTTGTCTGTAAATAGGGAAGTAGGGTCTAGCCCCCAGGTGGGAAGCCCAGTGATTCTAGCTATCAAGTCTGTGTCGATGGATATTGGCCTATCATGCCACATGTACCCCCCATGCATGAAGGATAAGGGGAGTTTCATGCATGCATTGACTTTGTTGTTACATCCAAAGTGGGAAATATCGAACAAGTTTAGGAGGCCTACTCACTCCAATCCTCTGGCACAAGCCTTGGTAATTGGTACATTCTTCTTTGTGAGTGGATCTACCTGGAGTTCCAAGTATTCATGGGGAATCAGTTCAGTGAACTTCTCCACTTATGTAATGTCATGATATACATACTTTAATTGGTGGGCTTTCCCCAGCATGTCCTAGTCAATGATCACTCCATACAGAATCTCTAGAGTCACCAATTTGTAGTCTGGATTCTTCTACAGCATGACCGATGGGGAGTAATCCTTTATAGGTGGGATGTAGTCGTGAGGGAAGCCTATATATGATGATGATACACTCGAGGTTTATTTAATCTCTAGTTTGGCTTTTGGTGCTCTACTACAACTCCTCCTAGGTACAACAATTATTGTTTCAGTAGCCCTGCGTGGATCCATTTTTGTAGTGAGTTGGTGTTTACTAGGTGTTGTAGCTATGTATCTCGTTCTTCCTCTATTCTCTTTGGGTTTGTCGAAATGATAAGTTACAATAATATACATGTAGTATCCTAGCTTCTTTTCATCCCTATTTCCAGTTGTGTACTAATATTCACGTCTTCCCTCCTATCTCCTTTGTCCGTGGTGTGGCAGGTTCTTGTGTTAATGGTGTGCTATTTCCAAATCTATTAGTAGATTTTCGTTGAGTACTTCCACTTGGTCATGCATATCGACGATGTTTTTCTTTTACTCACGATTTTTATGGTGGATTTATCTTTTAGTGGTTTGATGTGTTGCTATTTACTATCATTTTATGACTTTTCCTTACCCTCCTGTACCTATCTTTTCCATCCTTTTTTTACTGACAATGATCTCGTCTTTTTTATATTTTTTCATGCGGGTCTTCCTATTATGTAGGTTATCGACCATATTGGTAGAGTTTTAGATGACTCTAATTCTCCCTTCCTTTCAGTGCCTCTCCATTAAGGGTTTCCAAATGTGCATGTTGGTGCATGCCATTTTGGTGAAAAGTGTGATAATTAATGAAGGAATTTAGGAAATGGACCAAATAAGGAGTGTGCTCCAGAAAACAAAGAAAAGAAACACTAGGAAAACAAGAAAGTCAAAGAAAGGAAGAAAGATGCGGATCAACGAGGAAAACGGTTGGATTTTGGACCAGTCGTGATTGGGGAGTTAGAAAGTGGACAAACCTAATCCACCTAGGGTTAGTGGGTTATGGTTTTAGTCATTTTTGTAATGGGTAATTAGCCCCTTTTTATAATATAAATATCTGTTGTGAGATAAAAGAGGGAGACTTACATCTATGATAGATATATGAGCAGAGAGACATAGATACGCATTGTAATCAAGTAAGGTCGCAAGTCATGAGCAATGGATCTTACTATGATCTTGTTAGACTTAAATGTAATGGACACAAATCCATAACCTTGATGCATAATAGTAAAAGAGCCAAGAAAGTCACATCTTTGTGGACGTAGCCCAGGGGGTGAACCACAGTAAATTTGTGTCTCTATGTGGAATGCTTATCTTATTTCTTGTGATTTTTTAGTTATGATGAATGAATTAATATGTTAGTAGTAAAATGCAGTGCACAGTAGAGTAAACAAGACAAATACTGCAGAATAAACCCTAAATCAATGCAATTGATTACCGAATGGTAGATCTGATATGTAATGATATGTTAATGTAATGGATTAATATATATGATTGGTTTTGAAGTATAAAGAATTTCTCTCATTCTCACATAAGTCTCTCTTCCAAGATTGCAGAAATTTGGGTCCTGTAGCCACCCATAAGCCATCTTAGGTGAGAGTGCATTATGCACTCTATGTGCAGTGTTTCCTTATGGTCTCCAGAAGGGCCGATGGTTCATAGGGTTTTGTTCTATACCTAAAATAGAACTCGGCTCAGCATGAGAAAAGCTCCAAAAATGCAACACATGCCTTTGTCACCTCTTGGATCACATATGGTCTTAAACAGTGCATACAAAACTTTCATGGGTGTTGCATAAACTTGCTATCATATTAGAGGACCAAGTCACCTACTTGGAATGTTTTCGACTTAATGTGTCTGTCATGCCATGATTTTTCCATTTTATTTTGACCATGTTGGTGAAACCCGATGAAAAATCGATCCTCCTCAAGCTATACCAATTGTGATAGGGGTTCTTGTATTGCACACGAGTCCGAAAGGTCTGTGATAGTTGCTACGCGTAGGCTCGGTACAGTGAACTCCATCGGCATGAATGTCTCCTATCTGTACACTAACATGAAAGGTGTTTTCCTTGTCAACTTCTTGTTGGTTTTCCTATATACCCATAATACAGTAGGGATTCTTAAGTCTCAGACATCTCTTCCCATGTTGCATATTTTGGTTAGTGAGTTCTCTAGGAATTTGTTGAATGCTTCCACTGTGCCATTAGCTTGTGGGTGATATGGCATACTCTTTTGATGATGAATTTTGAATTCTTCAGTAAAAGATGCTATGGTATTATTGATTAAGTGTGCCCCTTCATCATTCATCAATGTTCTGGGACACCCAAACAGAGTTACTATGTTCTCAAACAAAAAGTGTGTAGCAATTTCTACGCTTCAATCTGTAATTGACACAACTTTTTCCCATTGAGTTAGAAATTTTGTTGCTATAATGATCTACCTATCCCCTGATCTTCTTGGCAATAGTTTGATTGGTCCAATCGAGTCTATGGACCACTTCTCAAAATCCTATAGTGTCACTTGGGGTCGCATGACATATTTTCCCTTCTAGAGGGTTTTCCAACCCTTTGACAAACATCACAGGTCTGACAATATTCCTTTGCATCACTGTGAAGTGTGGGCCACCATAATCCTGCACGTAATATCTTTTGCGCAGTAGATTTACCTGCATAATGTCCTCCTTTTATTATATCATATACTTTTTCCAATATAGTTGGTCTTTCATGTTCGACTACACAACGTCATAGTATTCCATTCAGTTTATATAAGCTTCCTGCAATTAGTTGGTAGTTTGTAGCCTTTACTAACAACTATGTTTTCTACGTGACCGTCATGTCTGAAGGGGCCATTCATGTACTTAATAACTATGCAATGTCTATAAAATAATCATCTACCATATTTACAGAAAAAAATTTGGCATATGGAAACCTATCATCCAGGGTTTATGCCTCTTCTCCCGATAATATGTGTGACAAGTGATCTGGTCCTACATTGAGTTTACCTAGTTTTACGACTACTTCAAAGTCATATTCATGGAATAATAGAAGACATATATAGATCCTCCCCCCCAAAACTGGCTTGTTGACCAGATATCTCAACGCAGAATGGTCGGTGTACATCTTGAAGTGTGAGCCTAGAAAGTAGTGTCTAAACTTTTGCAGCAAGTACACCATATCCAATCCCTCACATTCTGTTGTGGTATAAGTTTTCTCTATTGTTGATAGTTTCCTACTTGCAAAACCAATTGGGTGATCTATCTCTCTGTCGCCTGGCTATGACAAGATCACACCTAGTGTGATTAATGATGCGTCCACATGTACATGAAATTCCTTCTTCCAATATTCAAAAATTGAGATTGACGCAGTTACTAAATTTTGTTTCAGTGTGTCCAATCATTTCTGACAGTAGTCATTCCACTGGAATTTCACCTCTTTTTTCAGTAGTTTTTCTATTGGTGTCATAATTTGTGTGTATCCTTGGATAAATTTCCTTTAATACCCTATGTGGCTCAATGTTGCACACATTTGTTTGACTGACGTGGGTGGTTGTATCTCTAGGATAACTGTGATCTTAGCAGGATCAACTATTAAGCCTTGTTTGCATACCACGGGTCCCAATAGTATTCTGAACTGTGCACAAAAAATACACTTCTTTAGATTCAAGAATATCTAATGTTTCTTAGACTTATCCAACATCACTTTGAGAAATTCAATGTGATCTCTAAGCAAGCTAAATATTATCCAATCATCCAATTAGACTTCAAGAAATGTATGAACAATTTTTTTAAATACCGCAACCACTACTCTGGAGAATACCACATGTGCATTCTTTAACATAAACAACATCACTGTGTATTGAAAAATTCCCCATTCTGTCATGGATGTAGTCTTATGTATATCCCCCTGTGCAATTATTATCTGATGGTATCCTGAGAAGCCATCTGTGAATGAATAGGCCTCTTTTCCACCTACATTTTCAAGCACTTCATCTATAAATGGTGTTGGGAATGGATCGTGTAGGCATGCATTGTTCAGTTTCCTCAAATCGATGTAGATTCTTATACCCACTATTTTCTTGTCCTGGACTACTATTGGACTTATTCATTCTGATTACTCAACCAGTTCAAGAACTCCTTCTTTTATCATGCAGTCTATTTCCTCCTTGAATTCTTCTTTATATCTTGGGTTTAGTCTGTAGGGTCTCTGTTTCACTAGCTTAGCATCAAGTTTCAGTGGGATCCTCATCTCCCCTAGCTCACCCGCTATTCCTTTCATCTATGAGACTGTAGTGGGAAATAAGTGTTGATATTCGTGCAGTAGATATGCTATATTTTCTACAGTTTCCTCATCCAAGTAATCTCCTATTTGTGGAAAACTATGATTTTCCTCTGTTCCAATATTAACTTTTTGTTTCTTGACTAGTTGTGTGTATGTTATAGACTCCATCTCTAGGCCCTCTATTGTTCGTTCCCCCTCTGTTTCTAGTACTTGGATGTTGCGAGGATCTTCTTCATCCTAATCTTCATGTGCCACATTCTAACATTCCAAGAACTTGTGAATCATCATGGAAGCATTGTGTGCACTGCATACAGATATTACTTCCATTTCTTCTTCTTCGACGAAGATTTTTTTAATCGCCTATAGTGTTGCACTTATTAGGGGAGACACATTCTAAAAGATAAATGTTACTTGGAATCTTTGAATTATGTACTCCCATTCTGTTGTATCTTTGTACATCTCTATTTCTCGGTACTGGTTCTTTGGAATGGTATCTAGCGTATGTATGAACCTATGTGTCCATTCTTTCCTTGGGATCAATTTCCATGCTTTTTCACACTACGCAACATGATCTGCTGGTTTTCCTTTCTCAATATACTTTTGCATAATAACTCCCTCCTTAGTATTGAATCTTATATGGATTAGTCTCATATATTTTTTCCAGTCTTCCATGTTTTCTTTGTGTGTCGCCCACCATCTTGTTGGAGTAGATTTCAATACAATTTCCAGTGTCAGTATTCTATGTTGCTATGGTATTTGTGCCTCGAATATTTGTATAAATTTTCTTATATATATCAACCTGTAATACTTAGGGGGTTTGCACAATTCTATTCCAATTCAACGTCCTAATCTAGTCATGTGCATGCATCGTCATGTTGAGACTTCATGCATCCTCTACTGCCAATTTTCCAGACTTGCTTCTAAATCTAATGTGCATGAATTGATGCTTCTCCAACTTAGTGTGTTTTCGACAATGGGGTTAACATAATATTCCATCCTCGCAATCATTTTGTATAGGTTATCAATTTCATCGCCCTCTGCTGGTTCTACCTCCTTCCTTCTTTTGGTTCTAATGGCGAAGTGACTTTCAGTTCTCCTACTTCAAATATCATCTCTTGCCTTTTCAAATTGATAATATCTTGGTTATCGAAGGCCCATTCCAGTCTCATTACCATTGGATATGGTTTTTTTTTGTCCACAATTTCAATAACTTCAAAGTCTGTGAAGTTGCACACTCCATCTATATTCACAGGTATTCTTGTTAATCTTCCAATAGGTATTATTTTAAACTAGTTTGTTAATCTCTATTGAATGGATGACCAAACTAACTTGGGTTTCCCCATCAATTCCCATGTTTGTTTCGTTAATACGTTCACATTGAAGCCCAAGTCTAAGACCACATTGTATATGTCATATTCTCCAATATGTGCATTTAATCTAAACTCTCCATTGGTTTTGTTATCACATGTAAATTTATGTGATATTTTGGCAAAAATTTGAGTTCCAGAAAGGCCATTTTATGCTCTCGAGCTCATATGAAGGGTCATTATTATTATTTGAAAAAATTATTGAACCTGGGTCAAGGCACCAAGGAGGAATCCCACAAGGGGAGATTAAATTTGCACGACGCGTCGAAATATCTTGTGATCGTTGACGTATATAAATAACACGAATATGCTTCACCGAAACGATATGGGAAATACCCCCACTCGCAACACTATAATGCAGAAAACCTCCATTGTGAACGTCGAAAATGCCATATGGAATCCACCTGAGGAGCAGTCCAACTTCACATGTAGAGTGGTCACATAAAATACCAAGTGTGGTCATCGCCAAAGGAAATTATTGAGAGTGCAAAAGTAAAAATTCAGTGCTTAAATGCCTTTGAATGTCGATGAGGATGTGCTCAGGTGTCGAAACTGATGTCGACAGCACATAACGCATGCAAACAAAACATATAAGTGTCCGAATAGTTTTTAAAATCGTCTTTTGAGTCTCCAGATGTGTATCATTGAAGGATACAGGGATGTTGTCTTCCATGAATGCCAGCAGGGGCGCTGGGTAGGTGCCAATGCAAAATAGAAAATGCTCCTAGAACTTCCATTCAATTTTAAGCAAAATAGATTGGTGTCAAGAATTACTCAGTTTTTCTTAAGCTCACGAGTACATTGTTTAATGTTGCAACCTCCAATGCGGTCTCCAATGGTATTAAATTTCCATTTTATACTGGAAGTAATAAACTAGAACGATGATCAAGGGCCCGTCTCAGTGATTTTTGAAAGAGAACTTCGCTTTCTCTGGAGTGTTGATATGTCAGGATGAAATTTTGGTGATGAAGGAGATAAGGGCATTTCAGTTATGCTAGAGAAGAACTGAGGTTTCCTAAAGCTTCAGTTAAACAGTGACAATATTGAAGATGAGGGTGCTAAGGCTCTTGCAGAAATTTTGAAAAAGGATAGCTACTTATTAGTTATAGAGCTCAACAACAACATGATTGATTATTTTGTACTGACAATTCGAGCTATACATCTGAATGAGAATTATGGTGGTGCTCTTGGAGCATCTGATTTCGCTAGGCTAGAGAGATAAAAATTCTCTTTTCACATGTTTGTCAACCTCCAGCAGGTGGTAAAAGTGGGCTATTGAGAGTAGATTACACGCAAGGAGAAAAAAATCTAATATTTTTGAGATTTCTTATCGATGGGCCTTATGCGGCACCAACTCAAGACTATCATACAAATTTCACACTGTGAAAACAAAAAATTTGCATCGATTTTACCAGGTGCTGTGAAAGTGTTGTAGCTGATTTTTTTGCAGCGAGTTCAAGGACGTTGCGAAATTACACAATCAACTCAGATTAGGGTTAATTCGACTGCCAGCTGGAGGGATAATGCAAAATCATTATGGTGACTAGAATAACCACTCATTTTCCCACTGAACTCATGTATTTTGTTATGATTTTTATGTATTAATTAATCAAGTAACAAAACCCTAGAATCTAGGAATCAATTATAGTTTGTTATTATCTGTTGTAACTTTTTATTATTTTGGGAAAACTGAAGATCTCAAGCCTCTAGACGGATTATGGAGGTTTATATATATATATATAAACCTCCATAATCCGTTATAGGGTTTGGGAAAACTGAAGATATCAAGAGGTTAATATATATATATATATATATATATATATATATATATATATATATGAAATTGTTCAAGGTTATAGGGTTGGGTCCAGAGGTTTCAAAGAGCTTCAAGAGTAATTTACCTTCTTATTTGTAAGTCTAAGGGCATGTTGTGTAATTTTTCTACCATAGAAGATACATGAAAGTTGTTTTTTATCAAAATGTGATTTCCTTTGTTCTCCATTTATTCTGTCATAATATTGCTTGAATATAGTGCATATTTTGAAGATCAAAGGCTTCATGTGATTAATAAATCCATGAGCAATAGAGAATCTGTTGTATCCTGCTTGTTAATCATTTTTTTTATTTAAGTATCTTGCATTCATTTTGTAGAGAGGATTCTTGTCTGTTGGATGTTATCCTTTTTGTTATCTTCTTCACTCTTCTATCCATCATTATATAGCTTGATTGCCTTCAATCTACAGAGAGGTTATGACTACATGCCCAATATTGTAGATCATTGTTCTGCAATTAATTTGTTGTCCTCTACTTTCTCGTAGAGTCTTGTCGATCCACCTGTTAACGCTCTGTAAATTCCCAGAGGTTGTCAGGAGGTAGAATAAATTTATCAGAGGTAACTTACCCAACCACTTTCAAACTGGTATCTAGCCCTGCCAATTCCAGAGAGGGATCTCTCTGTAATATTTAGATATGTTTGGGTTTCAAATATTAGGCTAGTTAAATTAATAGGAATATGTTGTTTTGTTTTATAAAGATGACTGAAATATTGCTCACGCATCCATTGGGCTATGGGGTTTGTGTTATGAGTTGAGATTGGAGAATAGATTTTTATAGGTTTCTTCACAGGGAAAGGTAATGAAAATGCTGGATCCTTTAAAATTAAAGTGATGATATGCAGAAAACAGGTGAGATAGTCAATCAAGATAAAGAAGCATTTAAGAATTTCTTTATCGCAATATCAGAGGAAAAACATTCAGATATTTAAAAGCCAGAATCAGAGTATACGAGATCAATTCTACACTTAACCTTCTTTTAAATGATTAGAGACAGAACAAAGAACAGTAACAAAGTAAGATAAACATTAAACAAAGAGAAGTATCATCACCAACATCAACACACAAGAATCCTATGAATCGTCCTTTTTATTACTGGTAGATCTCTTCAAAATGATAACAGATTACAGCTTGCTTAGGCGTATAGATCAACCCTCAATACTTCAAATTCTGAAGTATTTATAGAAAAATTACAATTTGGTCCTGCCATTAATGATCAAGACGTGGTAGAATCAAAATCTAACTAACTAGATAACAAAATACAAAATTGTAGGAAATGTTAATGATCTGTTGAATTCTTCGTGTTGATTTCGGGGAAGGTTGTTGGTGAGTTATCAAATTGACTTTGACTGCTCCATGTGCTAACTTGGACATCCACATCACCGTCTAATCAGTCAAATCAAACAGGTCCTCCCATATCTATTGACTAGGAATGGTAACTTTGAGTAGCCTTCGGTATACTTCATTTGTCTCTGTGTACTTAGAAAAGGTGGGCTTGGTGATGAAAAGGTACTTTATCTTGTGTTTGATACTCAGGTCCAACTACAGAGTTTCCAGGAATGTTTTTCCCGTGATGCTGCCATGTATGCCTGCAAACGTAGATCCATCGTTTGCCACTCTGAGGATATTTTTATGTAGTCTGAGAGAGTAATCAACTTGTTATTTATCACCAATAAACTTGGAAGACCTTTATTGTGCAAAGAGTCAACCTTGCTGAAAAACCTATGTACCACAATTTCTATTGTCTGAACTCCCTCCTCAAGTTGTAGCATCAATCCCCTCTTGGTAAAAAATTTCTTGACTTCAAGAATAGTTTCAGTCTTGTCCTCAATTTGCAGGGCCTCCGACTCTTCTTTTGATTTAGAATTTAAGAATCTGATGATCTTGTTTGCCTCTATAGATATTTCTCCTAATTCTTCCTTTATCCTGTCAATGGCTTGCCTTGCTCTCTGCACCAGCTCATGTTGTTCAAACATAATTTGTATCAGGGGCCATATCTCTATCACTGATTGGCAGATGTCCATCCAAATATTTTCCTTAGCCTCTGACAGTGTCTTAGCCATGGCTATTTCCTTCTGCAGCTGTTGCAGTTATTGTTTGAGCCTCTCTGATTTATGCATCTCAGTGTTGTAGCTAGTCTAGAATGTAGACTTCATATTTTGGAGATTCTAAATCTCTTCATGCAGTTTTTTGATTTCTGCCTCTTGCAGAGTCATGTCTTCCATTGCCTTTGCCAATTTATCTGCTGCATTTGGAGCTATCACTGAGGTTGTTGCTGGAAGGAACAACTTGTTTGCTTCTTTGCCTGCAGATCTATTGTTGCAAATGAAGGAGCCTATTTTCCCTCTGATCCTGAGTTGTTGCTTTTTCTTGAAAGACACGCAATGAATGTATTCTAAATTAATCATCTGCATGATATATTCCTGAGTGAATATCCTGACAGGCAAGTATTTGGGCAGCTTATAAGAGGCTAGCTCACATCCGTAAAATATGTTCTCTGTGTGATCTTTGTACAGATATTGTTTCCATCATTATACACACTTGCAAACGTGAGCTAAGTCTGGCTCACTTAGTGTGTCCTTGGAGGCGCAATGCCTAGGTTCACAACCCACATTGTCATTTTGACCAGAACCTCTTCCATCTAGGCTCACTCTTAGGGAAGCCAAGGGGGGTAGTCCCTAGTTTCTAGATTAGTTTTAAAGTTAAGTTCTAGGAGTTAGTTTTAATTTTTTAAGGCTTGGGGGATTCTTACCTAAGATGCTAAGGTAGCAATGCAAGGTGCAAGGGTTAGCATGTAAAACAAACCTTTTCCTAGGGAAACTAAGACTAGTGCCTAAAGATTAGGCTTGGGGTCAACTAAGTTAAGGGGTTGTTCGTTACAAATAGATTACAATATTAATTACAAAAGAATAACTTGATCAAATAAATATTAGACACAAGATTTACAATTCAAAGAATGCTAAAATACAACAAGCAAGCTAACCACTTTAATTATTTTTTGTTTGTGTAGGATATAAAGAGATTAAAGCATCACATAACATTTACAAGATTGTCATCAACATATTACCACATCAACAAAGAAGATTTAAATATTTAAGCACAAGTGTTATGAAGATGACTCACTCTTAGTTATTAAACTTTCAAGGTATTTATTAGATTAAGCCCAAGGTTGAGTTGTTAAGATTTCTTAAGATTGTTAAGTTTTATTAAGATTTCACGAAAGCCTCCTCCCCCTATTGCCAAATAATTGTTGGATGCTCAAGATAGTATAGCAACAAGGCTAACCCTAGCTTTCTTAGTCAATCCTAAGACAAGAGTACTCCCGGAGAGGACACATCCTGTGCGCCGTGAGACAGTCCCCTGCCTACACCCTCCATTGCATTCCTCAAATCCCATTTTAGATGGTGAAGATGGTGGTCTAAGGTACCCTAAAGAGTCTATTAAGTTATTATATGAATTAGGTAGACTTTTAGGAGTATTTTAAGAGCTTTATGACACTTTTAAAGAGTGATTTAGTGACTTGGCTGAAACTCACTTTAGCCTTAAAGATGTGTTGATTAAGTTTATGAGATTAAGAGCATTAACACATATATTCTATGTGAGAGCAAGTCACTTGATTGCACAATTAGATAGCTTGCAAAGTAAAGAAATAAAACAACAAGGGCAAGAACAACTTACATGTCAATGGAAAAGAGATAACTCACACTTATGTTATGTTCAAGAGAATTAAGACATGAGTATTAAGTATGAGGAAGAAAAAGATTTAAGTGTGCCTAATTATCAACTTATAAATGAAGTTACTTATAGAACACGGCAAAAGGCCTTAAAGAGATCTATGCAATAAAGAAGAACACCATCCACTTATTTGAGCAACTTAAGCATTAAAGATTATAGATCTAAGCATGTAAAAGAAAATATTTAACATTGAAGTAAACTAAGCATGCATGAGATCTAGTTAAGTTGATTATGAGGCCCAATAGGCTTAAGCTAGAGACTTATTAAGTGTTAGATCTAGATCTAGAATATTTAGAGCATTTATCAATTAGATCTTTAACCACAAATTAAAACCCTAACCTCACCTTTTGGGGTATTCCTCTCCCAAATAGGTAGGCAATTAATTAAGCTGCTTAACTTAGAAAATATTTAAAGAAGTGAGAAAAGGCAAGCAAACAAGAAAATGAAGCAAGAGAGAGGGGAAGCAAATCAAAAAGCAAACAGGCAAACCCTACCCCACGTCCTAAGGTTTGGGAGATACCCTTTATCTCACAAACCCTCACGTCCTAGCTCAAAAAGGGAAAAAAAAATTCAAGTAAAGCAAGATCTAGGCTAGATCTAAACTACCCAAGAGCTCACATGTGGGAGGAGGCCGTACCACTCCTTCTCCCACAACTATGAGCTACTACAAGCAAGAAAAATGGAGAAAAAATGACAAAAATACTCAAAAATTGAAGAAGGAAGGTTGAGAAATAGCTACCACTCCCTTTGGGGATATTTGAGTGTTGTGTGGATGCCTTTGGGTAGCCAAAACCCCTCTCAACCAGATCTGAACCTGCAAAAACTAGCAAGCTATGCTTGCTGGAAATGTTACACACAACAATACTAATGAAGAAAAAAAAATTATTTTTAGGGCAAAATTTTTTCTTGAAATAATTTGTGAAAAATTTGTATTATGATGACCATAAGACTATATTATGCTAGCTGAAATCTGGATTGCAACAGAAATATAAAGAGAAAGAGAAATAGAGGAAGATTTCTTGGAGTGTATGTGAGTCTCAAAGAATAGACTTTTGCTCAAGGCACTTCTAATGAAACCCTTGAAGTTCAACCTGCAAAACTTAACACAATAGCATGCATACAATGGATAATATGGAGGGTTAAACTAATAAAGTGAAATACATGCACCCTATCTAGCTAACCACATATATAGATCTACAAGACTACTCTTTGCAAGATCTACTCAAATAAAATACATTACCTAAGATCCATTCATGCAATCACCATATTAAATTGAAAAAATTTTACCTCATGTGTTTGTAAGAACCAAAATACTTATAGCTCTTCCCAAAATCCTCCAAATCTTATTTTATTATTGCATCAAGAAATGGGATCTTGGAGAAATACTTATTCCAAAACCCTAAGAGAAGAAGAATGAAAATGAATGGAATAGAGAGAGAGAGAGAGAGAGTGGAAAATCAAGTAGCATAACACTAGCTCAAGATATGGTATCTGAAAGAGTGAGGGGAGGGTTCCTTTTATACTTGGAGAGGCAAACTCACCCCTCTTGGATCTATGCCAAGTGTCTAGCACCAAGCAAAAGAGAAAATCCCTAGGCTAGGGCGCACCATCTAGGGTTTGAATGATAGATCAAGGGTGTAGATGGTGTGGGAAGTGTTGGGATCACACAAAATTCAATTGTGAAGGCTATGGGATTCATTCCCAGGGAGAGGAAGAGGCCCCAAATAATTAAAAACTCATTTTTCTTTGGAGATCCTCAAAGGGGGGGCGTAACTCTCCTTGGAGGGTGCAAATTTTGGGATGAGGGAGGAATTGGAGGGTGAGATGTGAGGGAGAGTGTGTGGATCCACTCTAGTAGGTGATTTGGAGGCTTAAGGGAGTGAAATCACATGATAGGGGGCCTCACTCAAGTCACAAAATCAATTTATTAAGGAAAAGCGTCAATCCCCTTAGGGGGCGTAACTTTTGAGTGTGGTGAGGGGGTAAGGGTGTTTAAAGGGTTGAAACAAGGTTGGGTGGTTAGTTTATTCTTAGAGAGTCTCTCTCTAACCTCATTTCATCATTTTACATCCTTCTAACTCATTATTACAATTTTACAATTTTGCCATGTTTGGACTTTAGCAATTAAAATTGTTGTCTTAGACTGACTGACACTCCAGGTGGACAAACACATGGCTAAAGTTGTGCAACTGAGATGAAACTTGGTCCATGGATGTGGGGGGTGCTAATCCATTTCTTTTGAGTACAAATACCCCTATCAAAAGTCCAAGGACCTAGTTTTTACAATTATTGCTAAAAAATAATTAATTAATTTAAATAATTAAACCTCCAAACTTAGGGAAATTTAATTAAAAATTAATTAATTTAAAAAATATATATACTAGAATTGACGGAATTTCACGAAACTCTCTAAGATGTCTTGCATGGTAATTTACAATGATTCCCTATAATAGTTACCAAAAGATAAACCCACTAGAATGTCGTTCACCACTTTGAAGGAATTATTGCAAGTGTGAGGGAAAAACTCAAGGGAAATCAATAAGGATGAAAAGCCCAATTGATAATCTGAGGATTAAAAACCCTCGGTGAAAGGAAATCTCCCAATGAACCAATCCCAGGGTAACTGAGACATGACTCATGCTGACCTATTACATTATTAACCCATGCAGGGGTGCGGAAATTTCAATTACAAAAAGAAGTGTTGGGGCCAAACATGCCCTATAGAACCAAAGTCTTCAACAAATTTTCATCTGATGATACATCTCTTCATGGAACATGGAGTTGACCACCTGTGTTGGAGAGGCAATCAACATCTGGCTCCACATGGGGACATGTGTTCGATCTTCTCACTCGAGACAGAGAGCATACGAGAATCCAACACCTACAACAGAGTGCTCACCAATAACCAACATAAGAATACATATATACATAATTAAATAAATGAATGGTACATACAACATTTACAAAATCAAATAACTAAAGTACAACATCATTAATTTAAACAAATGAAATCTATGGTACTGAAAAAAAAATTCTAAGTACATATTGACATAATAAATTGAAATAATACAAAATTAACATACAAAGAAGGGTTAGAGATACATTACAACCACCCATGCAATGGATGAAATGATGCCACAAGTGTCTGAAACATCCTTGTCCAAGATGACTCACAGAAGACCCCTTTCAAAGTTTTATCAACTTGGAACTTTTTATGCAGAAGAACCAGCCAGATTTCATGCTCCTTCCTTCCTTCAACCAAACACTGGAATATGACAAGCGTGTAAACTCTGAATACTTTTCTACTCATGACTATCAAGGTGGGAGGCCAACCAATACTCATAATGATATGACATCGTTAAACTGAATTTTCCTTCCATTTCCACATAATTCTGCATTAACTCATCTTCTGGTTGAGAGGTTGAAAAAGAACATACCACAAGAACCATCATATTGTTTTCCTCAATATTTTCAAAGTTACCCTTCAAAAATATTGGCTCCTCGGGAAGAGGGTGGGGACTTGAATCATCTAGATATTCAACATTTTCGAACTCAAGTTCCTTTACTTCCACAAAATGAATGATTGGCTCACCCATGGGTTCATCCAGAATTTCCCCATAAACTTCCCCATATTTTTCACTCTGAAGCTCAATTTCAAGGGGGTCTGGATATTCAATATAAACTTCTATAAAATCATCTTCCTTGATCCTCAATCGATCTTCCATGTTTGTAATTTGTTCTCTTATGGACTCAAGCTGTTTAGTATGGGAATATTGCATGTTTAAAATAATTTCCTTAAGCTCCTGAATGGAATATGGTGGAGAATCAAACTCTATGTCTGAACTAATTGTTTTTATATTTGGAAGATTTTTCCTCCATTTTTCCATAAAATCATCAACCAATTCATTGTTAAATTCATCCAGATCATGCCCAAATATTTCCAAAAGGGCATGAAGCAAATCCCATATGTTATTGAATCTCTTATCAGGTGAATCATGAAACCAATCATTAGCCTAGTCACCACTAAGAGTCAAGACAAACAATTGTATTAGAACATCCTCATAAATAGGTGGATCACACCATTCCTCAATACATTTAGTGAAGGCCCTGATGTCAGTACTAGCATCATTGTGATCATAAAAATTAGGAATGTTATCAACAACATCTTCAGATATATCATGAGGGTAACCAACAATTCCTAAAAAATCAATAGGACTATAAAAAATATCCATTTCTAACTAGATCATTTAAACAAAGGTCTAAATAAAAGGACTGGGACCCAATATTACTAAGGATATAACAAGAATAAAGACTAGCTAAATTCATGCACAAACCCTTCCAAGTTCAAGGATGAAGCAAAACAAGCCATGAATTCCTTCTTGCAAAATACGTTGTCAAATTATTTAAAAGTGGAGTCGCCAGATGACCAAGTTTATTTCAGACAAACAAGAGAATCAAACAAAGAAAAAACAAGAAGGAAAACAAAAGTTAATTTATTATGTTTGGAACAAGCATTGGAAATCAATGAGTGCTTGTTTTCCAAGAATCTCAAGAAGCCAACAAGGATTGCTCCTTGTAGTATACTTGATATAGTTGTTCAATGGAGTCACCACTTGGAAAGGAAACAAACAAAAAACAACAAATGCAAGTTCAAAGAATTTTTAGTTTTAAAAAAAAAATAGTCTTTTTGACCAAGGATAAATGACTTATCCCCGACAACGACGCCAAAGATGTTGTTGTCCTTATACACACTTTCAAACATGAGCTAAGTATGGCTCACTTAGTGTGTCCTTGGAGGCACAATGCCTAGGTTCACAGCCCACGATGTCACTTTGACCGGAACCTCTTCCGTCTAGGCTCACTCCTAGGGAAGCCAAGTGGGGTAGTCCCTAGTTTCTAGATTAGTTTTAGAGTTAAATTCTAGGAGTTAGTTTTAATTTGTTAAGGCTTTGGGGATTCTAACCTAAGATGCTAAGGCAACAATGAAAGGTGAAAGGGTTAGCATGTAAAATAAAACTTTTCCTAGGGAAACTAAGACTAGTGCCTAAAGATTGGGCCTAGTGTTATCCATATTTTTGGTTATCGAGATGATGACATGATGATGGAAGATCTAACTCTTCATTTATATCATTTTCATGTAAAAAGTTACACTTGTCAGCTTCTCAAAATCACACTTTTGAAAATAGTACGCAGGCTGCATATATACTATCCTGCGGAAATACTTGATTTCCGCAGGTTGCATTCAGTCTGACTGCGGACTTTCCGCACTGTGTTAATGGTCAAGGTGCGGAAATGTTTCTAAAGGGAGAAAATGAATAAGTTCTCGATCCTTCTAGAAGGAATCTTCTAGAAGGATGAGTTGGAGTTC